>CM055852.1:21884980-22099980 GCA_029490765.1 Euthynnus affinis | reverse complement strand
CACTCTTCTTCTGTATCTCAGACTTGTAGAGGAAACCCTGAGTTCTCATTTTGAGTCAGCCCACGGTTCTATGGAAACTTCACACACACAGACACACAAACACAAACACATGGCACATGATGGAACGTGCCGTTGACATATGTGGTTCTGACAGGTTTGTTACCAACAAAAAATGCTAACTAGATCTGAATATTAAATAAAAAGATAACTGCTACAATTAAAAAAAACACATTGTATTATGATCAGTTTTCAATTCGGTGATTTGTTACAAACAACTGCTTTCATTAAATGACTTCAGGAAACAAACAGACAAAAAAACCTCTACGCACACTTACACATCATGTTTTAAACCTGAAAAGTCTCACAATGCTTTTGGTAATCTGCAATCAAAACACATCTGTGTATTTTTTGCTCAGCCTGATTGACAGTCTGGAGGACATGCTTTTCCTCGGCTGGGGACAAAGCTTTTGTCCCAAATGACTGGTCCTAAGTCTGAAATTTTGAAATGTAGCATATGACCACATACACACACACAGACTCACACATATACACAGTATATGAGTACGGGGTGGGGGTGTCCAGACCTTTGACTGGTACTGTATATATACACATATATGTAGGTAACACTATTGCATATTTAATTTATTTGTATTCACTACTTCATCTATATAACATATATATATATATACATATAACAGCTACATCTACCAGAACTGTTACTTCTGCACATATTTTTCTCTTTTTACATATAACAAGTCTGATCATGTGTACAGTCTGAGTATTGTAATGTTTATAATGTATATACAGTATACTTTTATTTGATTTGTTTATAACTCATAGTTCTTATCTGTTTCCTTGTTTCCTGCAGGACATGTGCATTTCCCCTCCAGGGATCAATAAAGTCTTATCTTATCTTAAGTCAGTCAGGAAAAACAAGCAGGAAGCCACACATTGCTGTGTTTATGTCTTGTTTTGTGGTGCTGAGAGGAGAAATTCAGGAACGTATCTTTATAATGCATCTTTAAATTTACATTTCTTGCTCTCTCGCTGTTTAGAGCTGGTTATGAATTCTCACTTTTCATGCGTGTCTGAGAAAACGGAGCCACAAATTTCATACCTGCTTTTTCCAGACATTAAAATTCAGACTGACTTTCCTCCACTACAGTCTGACATTATAAATCAGGTGTAACAGCCATTTGTATAAAGCTATTCTGCCCCCTCCCATATTTTGCCACTCCAAACAACAACACCATAAAATACATATTGTATGAGAACAAACACACAATTTTTAGTAGTGCCACTTCTATTTTACCTTCGCAAAACCTTATTGGGGTACTTAAGGTAAATTTTTTACCTATTAGTGCCTAAAAAAAGTCTCACATTTCCAAGCACCTGTCTACTACCCATAATCCTGTGCATTTTGGGGTCATTTCCTGTACTTAGTTTAGATTATATTTTCACTCCTAATGACCCAAACTGCGGCACTTTTGTTGGGAAAACTCTCATTCAGGAGTATTAGTGCTGTTATTTAGGTGCAAACAGAGTTTAAATAGCAACATTTATCTATACATTCTTATTCTGTCTGTTTTTTCACATGATAGTTTGCCATTAACGTGCTATCTTTACAGATTAAATTTGATGTCAAACACACTCCGAGGTAGATTTGATCCAAATATTGCACACCTTCAACTTTACGGGGTGCATTATTGACACTTCCTGAAAGAATTCTCTCCTCCTGATAATGAAATATGCAGACAACAAAGTCGTAACTCGGTATAATTGCAGTGTTTATATAGCAAAATTTTCTGTGGATTTCTCTGAGTGGGACTAAAACCCTCTGCAGGGGGAAACACCCGGCGCACTTTCTACCATCTCTGCTTCTTTCATCTAAATATCTGCATCCTGCCTCTGAAATATCACAGTTTGGGTTTTTTAAGGGAGTATGTGGTGGGTTTTATTTTTCTTAAATGTGTTAGCTTAGTATGTATCTGTGTGGGGGGGTTTGCGCTGCATGATACTAGAGATATGCAGCAAGAAAGTGAGAGATATGGAGGATTTAATGTAAACGTGAAGCGTAGAGCAGAAAGCGTGTTTCAGGTGAGAAAAGGTCATGAGGTCATGTTGGTGAAATTAGGTAGCTCCTCCCTCAGTGTACATCCAATGTAGTCTATTCTGACATTTCATTTTAGTGCAGCTTTTCCTTTTGCAGCATGCTCACTATGTATATTTCATGTTTTCAAACTTGTGACACGTTGAATTCTGCATGTGTCATGTGCATTTTCGGTATGAAAACTTGTGAAATGTCCGATTTTTACTGCGCAAATGATATTTACTCCTGTGGATAGTGACGTGTGATTGACTTTTCACGTGTAAATCAGATACCGACAAAATTTGCATGTTAAGTAAAATACAGTGGCTTATATAATAAGATTTGAATGTATACCAAAAGCATGCATTGAGTGAGTATGTTTGTTCTTTTCTTGCACTGCCTCGTTTCCTGTCACTTTGCTGAAGAGCACACTGAAGGTTTCAGTGTGTTGGAAACAAACTACTTTGTATGATGTGTCCAACCACCTCTGAAGGCAAAAATGTTTATATCTGTTCTGAATAGCCACACTTGAATGTGGGTTTTAGCCTCCACCCTGCTGCACCATATACCACTTGATCTTTCAAGACCTCTGCAGCTTTGTGTGTCTTTGTTGTCTCAATACACTGAATCATAGAAATGGACATAACGGTGCACACTTTTGGACAGTTTCTTCTCAACGGTTGTTGTCATTGTCATTGTGTTTGACTCTCAAGTAGCTGTTTGAAGAATGAAGAGAGCTTGATGGAAAAGTTCAAACCGTGTCTGCCTCATATGTATAAGGGCAGGCGGGCCTAATTTTGTACATGTGCCACCCATTTGAAAGCTGGATGAATTAATAGAAATTATGAATGAAGGAAAGAATTCTCATCGGTCTCATCAAGTCAAATTTATAGAAGAAAACTGACGGTGATTAAGCTAGCTAAGCTAGCTAAAAAAGCAAAACCACTATTTCCCCATGTATGCCTAACAAAAAAGTCATGCCACAAAGAAATTGAAGACCATTCTTGAAAGTAAACAGGTCTAAGAGGTGTACTCAATCTGCAAAAATTTACAAGTCAGACTTCCCAAGATGCATTGCCTCTGAGATGGGATCTGGCCCAGGTGATAGATAGCCCAATAAGTGACCTCTCAGCTGTAAAACATCTTAAACTAAAGTAATTCCCTACAATGCAATTAATAATTGATAAGGTATGATGTGTTTGGTGATATGTTTCTATATTTTGCATTCAAAGCCTTTATTATACAATATGCCAACATTGGCTGGATGCTATTTGTTTAGCTACTGTACATTTGCAGTTTTGACCTCTGCCATTCTGTGTTCCTGTTTATGAAGCATTGTTTAGAACTAATGTTGCTATACTGTGTTGTTTCATGCATATGTCTATTTTCTGACTTGCTGCAAAATGAATATTCGGGTGTGCATATTCACACTCAAATCCCACTCAGTGTAACTGGTCGAAAGTATTTGCATACAATGCAAGTTTATTTTAGAAACTAAAGTAATTGCACAAAATAAAAGCTTTACTGGCCAAATGTTGTGCTTATGACAAACATCTGGCACAGATGAAAAAACATAGTTAAAAACAGATATGGACAGTTTAACTTGATATTTTCCGACTATTGGGTCAGATGTGATAATGTTGACACAAAGGTGTGTGTACACTTCTAGATGTGTTTTTCCACTCTTTGCTTTGACCTCATGTGGCAGTTAAGACTAACACACATACACAAGCACTGTAGAGACCATCTATTAGAGCAACCATGTCTATTTTTCCATTTCCTCTGTTCACACTGAGCTGTTGAGGTAACTCACTAACCACAGTTTTCTTTTCCAATACCCAAATTGGCTTTCTACTCACAAACTCAGAGCTCATTGTATTTCTTTCCCACACCACACATTGTCAGTTTCGATATGTGCATGTCTACTGTCTGCTGTATGAACAATTAAATGCTGTTTTATACAACATTTTTTAATACAAATGGATGGAAACCTAACTTTAATGTAAACCTAATCATCTTACTGAGATGAGTTATATAATCTTCAAAATTTGTCATGTAGATGACATAGATATATTTTTTATATTATATTTTTTATAAAAGCAATTCATCAAATTACAATATTATATGTGTGTGAGAGGTGTTATATATTGGTCTTGAAGTGATGAACCCACAGAGAATTATCACTCAGCTCTGCAGCTCTGCAGCTTTACAGAGCTTTATAGTGAATTTCAGCTCATTGTTTAGCTGTCCGGCTGCAGCTTTACTGTTTCAGTGTGACTCAGGGGGTGGTGTGGCTACCCCCTGCTGCCCCTGAGGACAAAAAAATACAGGAAAAGTGCCCTCTAAGGTGCCCCCATGATGAAGTACCCTGTAAAGTGACCCCACAGTATAGTGAAATGCCCTCTAAGGTGCCCACACAAAGGAGAAAATACACCAGTTACAAGTTTTGTAATGGGTGTATAGTTCTGGGTAAATCAGGATGAAACGCCCTGTAGAAGGCATCCATATATGGCAGTCTGGAATGAAGGGTCCTCATGGTGCCCTTTCAGTGGAAGAAGATGCAATAGTGGCCTGGAAAGTACACCCAAAAATGAGAAAATATGCCCTTTAAATGAAGAGGATGTAATCTGGTGTCCTATGATGCTGTTGTAATGGAGTGAGTTGGAGGTTCTGTATGGGTTCCCTTCTAGTGAACAAAAAAAAAAAAGCAAAAGTGCAGTTTAAGTTCCCCGAAGTCTAAGTACTGAAGTGCAGAGCTAGGTGCCCTTTCAAAGAAAAAAAGGTGCCCTATAGGGGGCACTGTATGAAAGAAATACATTTTGAAATGGGAGCCCATTTGAATGGATCAGTTGCCCCTTATATTTTTTCACCTCTGCCCGTGAGACAGCCTGAGTCTGTCTGCTGTTATTCTACAACAGCAGACAAATGCTTTCCATATAGAAATATACTGGTCAGGTTTGGCTACTTTCTAACACTTTCAGAATATGTAAACAAAGTAGGCACATTAATGTGGTTTTACTCTGCAAATGTGTGCCTGGTAACTAAAAACAATGCCTACATTTGGAAAAATGAACTATGAGCTGCAGCCAATTCACTCTCAACATGTTTTATACTAAGCAAACACAGTAAACACCATACCGTACATGGACGTTGACACATGCATATTTGTCAGTGTAGACAGAAGCACAGAAGGTACAGGTTCCTTTAAACATTACCATAATTTTGACACATTAATGTTGTGTACCAAAGGGTTTCGGTGCTGTTGTAGTTTCCCAATCAGTGCCAGTACAGGTCAGTAATGCTAACAAATTGTTCCACTTTCACAAAATCAACAGGCTTCTTTGAACGCCTGCGATTGAAGTTGGTTTGAAGTTGCAATTACCCTCATTCCTGTTGGCATTAACATAATTACGCCTATATGTAACTGGTTTAGTGAAACAGGGAAGCTTAAAACGTTATTTTGCTCTCATAGCAACTCATTAGGCTATTTAGGTGTTGAATGTTTGCCATGCGGTCCACTTGTCAGGATGTACTGTGTTAAGCATCTTGACTGGTGCTCTGTAAAGCCGTGTTGAGGTCCGTTTGGTCTGTCAGGACCTGAAGGATGGATTCCAGTCTTTAATTATCACCCTGCGTGACATAAGGTGTGTGTTTGTGTGCACAGGAGTGTGTCTGTCAGTAGTGTTTGATCACAGCAAAGTGAGAACAACTGTACTACCAGACTGCTGGAACTGTTCAACAAGCAGAGAACACACACACACACGCACGCACGCATGCACAATGTTTTTCAGTCGGCACAACTCATCCTGTTTCACAGTAGAGTTCCACATGGAAATAAGTTAATGGAGTTTCAGGCAGAGTTGTAAGATAAAGACTGAGAGACGAGTGAGATGGAGAGATAGGAAAAAAGAGTGAGACAAAGAAAAAGGCAAACAGAGAGATTAGTCGGCCTTTTAGATTCCAGTTTGTCACAACGGACATTGTGCCATGCAGTCAAATAAGCCTCACCTGTTTCGGAACAGAGAGCCTACTGCATGAAGCCAGTAAATAAAGCATTGTAGTGAAACAGAAATCTTTGAAGGTATTCAAATTCTTGGTCATGGTATTAAGTGGCATTGTCAGGCAGCAATGGATTGTAACTGTCAGTTCCTAATCGACTGCTTGAAATCAGATTTCATATTTTCCACATAGCAAATCTAAATCCGATAGTTCCCAGACTTTTGAATCGCAAAACGAACGGAACATTATTTTATTGCTTTGACAAGACGTACAGTAATCATCATCAATCATCATTTTTCAAGGAAAAATCCAACCATAATACTTTAAGGTCTATACAGAAATTTGTACGTTTTGACATTTACAAGGCACATCTGTTGTGTTAATCTGTTTTCACCCCAAAATACACAAACGTTCAAAAAGTTCAAAGATTGGTATTACAATAAACCTAGATATGATATAGTTATATGTAGGGTTAGGGTTAGCCTAGATGTTTCTGTAATTAAACATCAAAATTGAAGAGGTAGTACCAGGACTTATTAAAACAGATCAACTTTTATTATGAATGACCAGAGAAAGTCTAAGTCTTATCCCACTTCACAGATGCCACCCTTGAAGTACAAGACTGTATGATAATCAAGCAAATATTAATCACACTACAGTTGCGTTCTGAGGGCACAACATCCCCTTAGGTTACCACAAACAGTGCAAATACTCATAAAACTTCACTGTAACACAACCAGTATTTTAAGGACACATGCAGAACAAACAATAACTATATAAAAATTGACAAAACAAGGTACAATAATTAACACTAATACAAACAAAATAAAAATAGTTATTTAAAAAACTTAGCTTTCCTGGGGTTAGAGACCCTCCCCCAGCGTCCGAGCTTTAGCACTGGTCCAGCTTTTGTCAAAATCAGAAGTGGGGGGGCTTCTAGTCCAGCAGGAGAGCCTCTTAAGCCAGACATGTACTTGATTTAAACTATGTGTTTGCATGCATATGATGGTGCTTTGCATATCCTGCGTCTGTTTGGAGCGTTGGTTGTGCATGTTCTCAGAAATTAACCCTATACGTCTGCAAGATGCAATATGCACATGAATGGTAGGGGCTGTTCAGGGGCAATATGTGGATATGACAGGGTCAGGGGTCAGTAGGCATGTCAGCTACTGGTTAATCTGACAGAGAAAATCAATCAAACGTCCTGGCGGACATTCGAAAATACTGGTGGTGTTTCTCATTATCAATTTCTCACATTGGCAGAACAAGAGAAACATACTCACCATTGTCACAAAATGCTTGATTCAGGGGCCATCTATGCTTCTATCTCCTGTCCTGCACACACTGGGAAGCAGCTGTTTCACCCCTAATTCTCCACCTTAACTAATCTAACCTTAGCTTCCTCAGGAACCTTACCCTACAGGCCAGCTCTAACCGGCACCCACTCCCAGTAATGAGTGCTCTGCTAGGCTTGGCTGTCAGCACCAAACGCTGCTACCCAGACAGGAGTGCCCAAGCTCAATTCTCTTCCTTTCAACACTTCCTAGTCTGTCCCCCCCCAGTCCTCACCAGGCACAGGTGCAGCCATTAGTGTCTGCACAGCTCCCCTCCCTGACCACAGTCACTCTGTTATATAGAGTATAAAGCAGTGGTTCCCAAAGTAGGTGCCATGAGGATGGGCCAGGGGTGGTGCGAGATTATCATATCACACTATTGTACATATATTGTGCATTTTTAGTAACCATCATAGAAAGAGGAGACATGATAATGGCACACATTTTCAGGCTGTCTCTCCTTGAAGACATTCATAGTGTTACGCTTGACTGTTCATGTTAATAGTGTCAGAAATAGTTGAGTGAAAAATGAAACACGAAAGCTAGAGAGAGAGGTTCTCTGGGTGATTTCTCAACTCCACAGAACTGGGTGTCAATGTTGGATCTTCAGTTTAGAAAAAAATGGCCCTCCGACCCCCCTGTCTGACGTCAACGGGTCCCTTAACAAGTATTATAACTGCAGCTTATTCCTCTGGGCCATAGACCTCCACTGTTGTCCAGCATACAGATAGTTTATTTTGCATAAATTCCACAAAATAGTCCCTAAGAAATGCACTATTTCCCCAAGTTTGAGTAATTCCCGATTATTTTTTTTATAAAAATGAAACTAATATCTTAAGAAGGAATGAATGGGCCGAGTGCCACAGACAGTGTGGGAAAGTCGGGAAGTATTGAGAGAAACTGGATCTGTTTTCCACTTGGATCTTAATGTTGAAAATAAAATGTTTTAAACTTTGCTTAACATTTTAGGCAGCCAGAGACTTAATATGCTAAATTACGTCAGGAACATGAAAGAATCAGAGAGGGTTCGAAATTTCAAAACCGCTGTACTGTTTCGTGGACATACTTTAAAAAAAAATTAAAATATCGTCTTGCCCAGTATGGAATTTGTGGGACAAAATGTTAATATCATAAATGTTATCTCATGTAAAGAAAAAACATGCTTTTTTCCCCTTTCTGTATTTTGCTGTGCTCCTTTTGTTCAACTAAGTAATAACATTGAAACACTGATGAGAATTAATACTTCAATGAGTACTTTTGTTGCTTTTTTGCATTCGAGCTTGCATGTGATGTCTTGGCTAACATCTGTGACAGCCTTTATGAAAGTCAACACAAACCAAATAATTGTGCATTTGTGTATAATCGACCTCTTATTGTTAAAACCATGTAAAATGAGAGTAATGGGCGTACATGTCTAATGTGCATGCATGAGACAAAAAAAAAAAATCTGAGTCACATGTGAAGAGAAATCCTTCACAGTTCAGAAAATGTGTGTTTGTGTGTGTGGGTGTGTGTGTGTTTGTGTGTGTGTGTGTGTGTGTGTGTGTGTGTGTGTGTGACACATAGTTGTGATCTCTCTCAGCATGGTGTTAGGTCTTCAGAGTCACAGCGCTATTGTGTCCTGACCTCTCACATTACAACCAGTCAATATTATTATGGACACACACACACACACACTTGCTCACACACATTTACACACACTCTATTAGTCCAGGTGGCCAGTATTGTATTATGGTGAGGAAGGGGGGATGGTGGGGATTGGCTGGTGTCATGGGTCACTGCATGGGAACCGATTGGCTTTCCATTAGCAGCAAATGACCATTTGTCAATATCTGTTAAACACAAACACACACACTTACACACCCACTTGCACTTTTAATTCAAAACATATTCAGTTACATTAAAAGAACACATTTATGTTTGGAGTACAAGTTTTGAAGCTCAGTCTATATTTCTGAACATTTTATTATCGCATGATCTTGCTTAACTTTTTATTTCCTGGTGAATAAAAAAAATCATCTCTCTTACCAGTAACAGAAACTAATGTTTTATTAATGTTAACTGTATTAGTCATTCATTGCATGTAGAAGGCGTTCACTATTGTGAACGAAGTGGTTCACACTTGATCTCTCAGTAAATACTTTGTTCAAGGGCCTGACTCACACAATATGCTGTAATGAAGCCTCACCTCAGGCAACATAAGCATGCTGATGATAGATTAACACATGTAATAATCGCAACGGTAAAATAAACTTGATTTTTTTATTACCAGAAACGACTGAGGGCGTAGCTGTTCACATCTCATGATTCTCAATAAGGAACCTATGTTTAGGGGAATGGCCTGCTGATTTGACCATAAAAACAGTGATAGATCTTACGGACAGTCTTCAACACCTGCTGTCCTGAATTTTCCTCATCATCATCACGTGACCTAACCTATCACTTCACTTTGCTTTTTTGTTCACTGTTACAAAATTGTTGGCACCATATTCAAATTTACAGCTCTTTAAACTCTGCTGTGTTTAATGGTGTTTACTGTAGTGGGTAATCTGTAATTACCCTTAAATACCCTCGGGGCTGCTGAATGATGCCATAAAACTCTGTTAGGTTCCAATGTTCCAGAAATGGGATGATTTGCCTGTTTAAGCAAATTTGCAGAGGAGAACAGAGGCAACCACAAATGTCAATATAAAGTGGGAAACATTTAAATGCACTTGTATAAAATCAACCATGCAGAAATATCCATCTTATCTCGCCCTTTCTGTAAACTCAACAGAGGTGGTAGTTGATTGAAGTGAAGGTTACTCATTAGGAAAGTAGATGTGCTGCTTATCCGGCTAAAACTATTCCAAAGTAATAAAGATAAAAGTCATTGACCTTAAATCTGTTGATTGAGTACAGTACTAGTGACATGACAAAGGCCATGACTTAATATTATCTCCTGGACCAGCAGAACTACTAAATGTGATATCCATTAACGGCCAAATGTTTTGGTGTTTTTGGACTTTTTGTGCTCTTTTGGGGTTTTGGTAGTTTTGAGTATTGTGTTTTGTATTCTTGATTTCCTCCGTTTCCTCATCCTGTGTTCATGTGCTCCTCCCCAGAGTGTAAAAATCCATTGTCCATACAGAAATAAAACTCACCTGATATGAACCTATTCCTAATTTAAATATACTTGACGAGTGCTTTTATTTCAGGTATACGTTTTGTTATGTTTTATATTTACATTTTGTCTTTTGGCAGACGCTTTGATCTAAAGTGACTCATAAGCGAGGCAAGACAATCAAGCAGATGACAGTAGCTAAGAGAGCTGTACTACAAATTCTCAAGTAGCAGACCATGTGCAGAGAGTGCTAGACAGAGGGGTTTTTTTGTCGAAACAAGTGGAAGTAGTCAAGGGCATAAGAAATACCATAAACGCCAAGAAAGTAGTGCATCAACAAAAAAATAAAGGGGTTCAGGTGTTGAGTTGTTCATGGAGGAGCTGAGTCTTCAGGCGTTTCCTGAAGACACCAAAGGAGTCAGCAGACCGTGTGGAGCTCATTCCACCATCATGGAACCACAAACAAGAAGAGTCTGGATTGTGATTTTGTTCCAGGCAGTGATGGTATTACAAGATGTTTTTATTTGCAGACCAGCGTGGACATATAGCCTGATGAGTGACTCAGTTTTAGAGGGTACAATTCTATTGGTCATCTGGGAACCAGTGGAGGGAGACAAACAGAAGTGTGACATCATTTAGGTTGGTTGATACAGATGTGCTGCTTCACCGCTACACATCTGCTGAGGTTTAATGGTGCATGCTGGTAGTTCATCCAGGACTGCTGTTGGACTACCAGCATGGTTTATCAATTAACAATGCTACAGCCTATAAGGCAAGATTATAAATAAGCACTTGGGGCTTTGAGCTAAATGCTAGCTTCAGCATGCTAACATGCTCTCAATGACAATGCTAACATGCTGACGTTTAGCAGATATAATGTTTGCCATGTTCACCATTTTAGCATTAGTATGCTAGCATTTGCTAATCAGCACTAAACAAAAAGTACAGTTGAGGCTAATGGGAATGTCATTGATTTTGCAGGTATTTGATCATAAACCAAGTTTTGATGAAAAAGGATTACCAAGTTTTTACAATTCGTCCTGACGGGAATTTGAATGTCTTTTTCATGGCAACCAATCCAACAGTTGTCAAGACATTTCACTAAAAATCAATGGGTTTTTTTTTCCTTGAACTATGGGAAAAGTCATTATTGTACATCCTCTTGGAGCCATAGATATCTGCACCACATCCATCCAATAGTTGTTGAGATATGTCAGTCTGGACCAAATTGTTTGACTGACCAACATTTGCCTAGAGCCACACTAGACACACATGGCTAGAAAAGTACAATGCCATTCTCTTAAGTTTAATATAATAAGTTTGACTTGACTTTTCATCATATTTTCCTGCATCAGGTGGCCACATTGAGCCAGTAATGCATGTGTGGTGGTATTTATTTCCTGTTTTCCTACAATGAGGAACTGTTTTACACTTCTATTCTACTCAACATACATTATGAGCAGTTACAAGCAAGCACGTATTCGATTCGTCCTTTGGTATTTTATGAAAACTACCTTGGTGGAGTTTGTTGCTGTTACAAGATCCCATAATAAAGGATTACAGAAACTCAGAAAGTCTGGCAGAAGGCCAGGATGACTTGAAGGTTAGCCAGGCAATGTTTTGAATGAATTTATGCTCTTTACTAGCCCATGATCTGAGTAACCTCACAGTAATTATAACTCTTTATTTTCTTTATTTCTTACGCTGAATACTGAATACTTTCCTTTGTGCATCAGTCTGGCCATCTTGTTAACATTTCCGTCTCCACTGGCACTGTTTTCAGTTCCACCACCACCACCGTCATCATCGTCACACTGAACAAATCTACGAACTGCCTCATGTACCGAAAAAGTCACACAGAAGCACTAATGGAAAAGACAAGTTAACATGAACCAAGGCAAACATTTACAGCCATTCACACACATTTTCCCACACTCTGAAGAATTGATCAGTATTGATCACATGTAAATGGTATTGATTGTCTCACCCTTTTGTCTGTCTGTATTGATTTGTGTGTGCTTATGTGTGTACGCCTGCAGTTTCTTTTACATCCTGTAAGTGGAATATATTTTCATTTACAACACTCTTCAGCCTTTGAAGTTAGTCCTTTACAAATTATAATTAGCTTTATATAATATTTTTACAGCACAGGTGGTACTGGAGAGATGATTTTTTGTTATGTGCAGGGAGATTCATTTACACCAAGCCTTTTTACAGGCTGAGACATTTTCTTTGTGCCATGGGTTTGGAATACCAAAGAAAAGATGCAGGTCTTCACATGTGCTGGGTTGTGGGATGATGGTGTCAACCAAAGGACTTTTTATCCTGTAGAATGTCAACTTCATTCATTTCTTTTTCCTTTCTCTTTCACAGATAGGCCTTTAACAGGTTCATATTATGATAAGCAATGTTCAACAATCAATCAATAGGAAAATACCAACCAATGTGACTGTGACAATATGAAATGTACTATAATTTTTGTTTGTAAAATTATGGAACGGTTAAAAGAAGTCTCTAAATGTACAGTACTGTCTATCCAGAGGGTCTGGGGTGTGTTATGTACTGGAGACTGATGAATTTAGCAACGGTGTCGTCCTCTAACAGGTAAACTGAACAATGGGACAATCTGCAAAGATATTCATGCTCATGTCCACAAAATCCTCACTGTGTCATGTGCTGGATATGAAGCTAAATGCAATGAAATATAGAAATGAAAATGCATGCTAGAATTTAAGTTAAGATATTCATGCTAAACACTTATGGTTGTGTTATTAAATGATTTCTGATTACTAGATAGTAAAATGTTGACAGAGACAGAAATGACATGCCACAAATGTATTTAATTGTTAGTGCAAACATCATGTTCACAAGGTGAAGAACACCACAGCGTGAAGTGAAAATAACAGATTCAACCAAATCTGTTTTTTTTCTATCAGCACACTTGCAAGATGCTTCAGACAAAAACCACATGCAAAAACAGAAGCTGTCCTTGATTTCTTAATGTTTGTTTGTCACATGAGTGGTTAGTTAAACATAGCATAAAGCAGTAATACTGTTGCTATGGTTACCTGCAGTTAAATGCACCTTGAGCAGTCATTTATAATAGTTGTTCAACTGTTTTATGAACTATGTTTGAAAAGTAATACATTTATGATTGGCTGACAAAAACTTGCATTTTGCATGCCTATGAAATAAAAGTGCATCACACACACACACACACACACACACACACACACACACACACACACAGCACAGATTAGTGTATTGCACCAGAACACAATCAGATAACAATGATGGACACACTCAATATATTTCCTCAGTTTTTCAGAAACATGTGAGTCTTCAAAAATATGAATATGGCATCAGCAGAGCTTTTTTGTGATTCATAACTGCGATAGTAGCTTTTTCTGGGTTCTACTTTCATGCCAGCAGTCATAGTACAAGTGTAGGCGTCAGTTTCGTTGAAATAGTGAATGTCTCATGTGAGAATGAAACTAATGAAATGCTAATCAAATGAAATTATTAAAGAAAGCTAAGACAGAGAATAACAATAATATTGCTGGGAAAAGGCTGTCAGTATAGTAAGGTGTGTATTAATCCACAGCTAAAAATAGTCCCTAACAGAATGTACTATTCACTTCTGCTTGATATTTCATTTCTGTTTTTTTCTGTCAATCATCAGGCTGGTTTCCTGGGGCTTTGAGCTATTTTGACATGTGATGAGGTGTAATTTGAATTCTGCGCTGATGCACATTCAGCTTGCTGTATTTGTATTTGTTTTTAACTGGAAAAGGGGACTTGACCAAATTAGGATGATCTCTGTTCATTGAAAAAATATCCAACAGGTTGTTAATGGTTGGTCACCGTTTTTATCAGGGACTTTTTTCTGGGTTTTGAAGATATTTGAGAGTTCTGATATATCTCTAATCTCGTTTTAATCAGAGTCAGGTGGACTTTGTCATTCTTATACTGACTGGCCTGGTGGAGGCGCTATACTGTAAGTAACAGTTAGATTTTCAAACTTTTAAACATTTCTACAGAAGGATTTGTAATGATTGTGCATTTTAGATGAGGTGCCTCTATTAAGGAACAGTATCTCTGGGTTGAATTAACACTTTTGAATTACGTTTTGTAGTTATATTAAACAACATATTTGATTTTTTTTAAAAGTTGCATACTTAAATCGTGCCACATAGTATCAAATAGTCATTGTTTCTTCCCAGAATTTCTTCCCTTTTCAGGAAGAAAATCCTCTGAATATTGTTAAGATTATTAAAGAAAGCTAAGACAGAGATTAACAATAATATTGCTGGGAAAAGGCAGTCAGTATAGTAAGGTGTGTATTAATCCACAGCTAAAAATAGTCCCTAACATAATGTACTATTCACTTCTGCTTGAGAACGACTGCTAAAAACTACAGTGCCCAGGTGTTTAAGGATATTAATTAACCTTTTTTTTTTAAAAAAAAAAAACAGTAACAATATATTTGTGACTTGTTTTAAAAGATGTACAATGAATCAGTCCAATCGGTTTAGGTCAGAGTGCAAGCGGCAGGCTTAAGGATCCTTGAAGTATTGAGAGACAGACTGATGTATTGTTGGTTTTAGTTTGTTTTTACAAGTAAAAGTACTGTCTTCCAAATTTTATGTTAGTTAATGCTAATGTATTATAAGCAAAAATTATCTTAAATATCAAACGTAAAAAGGACTCATGCAAAATGGCTACTTTCAGAATGTTACTTACCGTATTATTGGATGCATCAACATGTAAGCCTCATGTTAACATTATAGCTAGTTGATCTAAAGTCAGTTTTAACTATTTTATATCTTTACTGGATAGTCCCATCTATAGCGAAGGATCATATCTTATTTATATGTCGTATATGTCTTAATCTGCAAAGTAAACAATATCTGTAGCCGTTAAATAAATGTAGGGAAGTAACAACTGGAACTTTTGGTACTGAAATGTTGTGGAGTAGAAGCATAAAGCAGCAGGAAATTTAAAGTTCCCAGGAAATTACAAATACCTCAAAATTGTACTCAAGTACAGTGTTTGAGTAAACCTAATGCGTTATTTTCCACCTTTAACACAGAATATCACACAGAGACATCATTTGTAATAATCTTTATTGTTCTGACAGTTAGTCTACAAGGAATTACTTTGCCATTTATCTTAAAAGGACATGGATAAACAGATACCTACCTGTGACTTTGGAAAGCTACAAAAAGAAAGCAAAATGTTTCCCCAGAGATTTATTAACACTTTATTTTTATTCTGGAGCTGTTTTGTCATAGTCAACAATAAAGATAATCTTTTTGTGTTGTGCATTGCATTAAAGGACAATACTGTCCGTATAACAACACACGTAATAATCAAGTTAACCTTGTATATTTGAGACATCTCTGAATACAATTGTCACTTTTCCAGTGGGAAAGCACTACATGCTGAATGCCTGGTTAGAATAGGTGTATGTTGTGTTTAATTGAGTTACTGTCAGACACAGAAAGTGAAACAATGCACAATGAGACAGAAAACAACAATTTAACACTTTCCTTTGGTTGTTTTGCTACTTTTTTTTGGCTGTCTATTTGGGCTTCAGCCACTGTTGTATTAATAGTGAGAGGTAGGGGGAGGCAGAGGAGCAATAGCAGAGCCACCTCCCTCCCTCCTCCTCTTAAAGAGGTGGGTCTTTTAGAGGAGGAGGAGCAGTCATATCAGTTGAACAGTACCTTCTGAAGAGAACAGAGAGGAAGAGACAAAAGAACTGTTTGGAGTTTGTTTACCTTCTCTGGTAGTTTCCACTCGGCGAGTTTGGTTATTCAACCATCTCTCCTGAGGAAACCGAAGCACGAACTCTGGGATTTATTTCACTTTTGACATTTTATTGTTTACTTTTGGAAGTTTCATATTTGGTCACATTGGACCTGAGGACCCTATTTGGACTCGCATTTCTATCATTTATATCATAGCCACATTGTCATCCTGTAATTTTTCGGAGCCAGCAGTGATGTCCCGCCACTGACATGCACCGGCAGTCCAGGTGAGTCGGGATAGAGGGAGCAGAGGTGTGACTGTGTGTGTGTGTATGTGTGTGTGTATGTGTGTGTGTGTGTGTGTGTTTGTTTGTGTGTGCGTGTGTGTGTGTGTGTGTGTGTATGTGTGTGTGTGTTTTTTAACATTACAAAAATCCAGTTTCCCTATGTGCTCACCGGCATGTCAGCTGTCACCCTGCAAACAGACGCCGTGATATCTTTTGCGCATAATGGCAGTATTTTTGACATACGAAATTAATAATAGTTTTGCTTTTACATTGCAGTACTTTCTCTTAATGTGGTCGGAAAATGTCTGAAAAGTAAATTCAAAAGACTTCACGGCACATTTCCCCCTAAAATATTCCTATAATACTTCAGTCAGAGTTTGAAGCGACTTTTTCCTACTTTGTGGAGCTTTCTTCTATTGTCTAGGGATACAGGAGTATGTTAGTGCGTTTTGCAGTGATCCACAGACTGCGCCGATGTGTTTAGCGCCGGCTTCGGTTCCTTTTATTAAACTCATAACACATTAGTTTTTGTGTTAAGGACATTTAATAATGATAAACGCTGCGTGGAGGTGAAAAGATAATCTCAACAAGTTCTCCAGTCAGTCGCTTTATCTACAGGGATGCAGAGGATAAGCCGCATTTAATTTGCTAAATAGTGCATGCAGTGTGATGCGGGGATAGAGCACTACACGTCTCTCTGATGTCAAGACTAATGCGAGGAGATGTTTTCTTTCTAATAGTCAATTTGATTTTTGTTTCATATATGAGAGACAGTATGCTTTGTTATGATCGAGGTCACAGAGTTCAGCCGCCTCTCGGATTACCTCTACATTTCATGATATGACTACAAGTGTGATTTTCATATTTTTTGTATATTTTCATATTACCGGACTATAATGGATAAGTTATTTTCTTACTTTATTACCATTAACACATCTGTAAGTGTACGGACGTCCTGTGGGAGGCGCACATGTACCGCTTGGTTAGAAGAAGAAAAGATAATCCAAGACGCAGAGTCAGTGTGTATGACAGCTGTTGGATTATTTTAATATCTTTGTCTTAATAGTAAAGTGAAACCTTATCGTGTTATCTGGAATGTCACTTTTTTTTCTGGTGAGTCTCGACTCTTTTGTGGTCGCCCACGGAGGCACAGAAACTACAGCCTACCTCTTCATTTTAATAGTGAGACGGTGCAGATGCACTGCTGAACGAATCTCGTTCACATGAAGCACCGTGACACCTGATCAAATGCCTTGTTTGCGAGTTTTCTGGCATTGACGTTGTGGATTTCCTTCCCTCAGTTTGTTTTTCCCTCTTGGCGTAGTGGCTGCCGGTACGCTTTGGTGCCGTTTCGCTACACGCCGCCTGACACGCTTAATATCCCTCTTCGTAGCGCTCGGAGCTACACCGAAACCCACAGGGAAAGTTTACATTTTCATACGGCTGGAGGACAGTCGTCGCGTCCAGTTAGAGTGCGGTTGTCGTCGCTGTTCCACCGTGCGTAAAAAATGCGTAAAAAGCAAAAGGATGACCATTTACATCAAAGGTGCGTAAAAGTGTGATTGTCGGCACATAGAGACTTGGTGCTAAAAAATAGTTGCTTATAATTTTAGGTCATTTTGGCACAGAAGTAGGTCATTGCCGCTGGGAATCAGTGCACCGGGGAAACTGTAGTTAGTCTGGACAAACAGGAAGCGCAGCAACACAATATCATTTCTTTTATTAGAATGTCACGCTGTGAATCTGACTTTGCTGATTAAAGCGGAAAATGACAAATTTGTAAGATTTATTGTTTCTGATGCAAATCTATGTTTGAATAATAATCTGCTGAGGTATCTGCATTTTGTTTTACCTAGATTCAATGAGTCAACAAAGAAATGCCCGACGAATCTAAAAGACTGTGTTAATTTATTTAGGCTACTCGAACAATTTGATTTCCAGACTGACTGGTCCGCTGAGACAGACGTGTCTCTGTCTGTTTGAGTGTGACGCAGTTACTCCAGCCGCTTCCTTCATGCCTGATTATTTTCCCCCACAAGTCAAGTCAATGTGCTGCAATCAGCAATTTCTGACAAACAATACGAGCCGGGCGGCCAGTTTGGACAGGAAACCTGGGCTACTGCCTGAGCAGGAACATACTCAGTGCACATAAGTCATTTAACACCCACTACACAACTCCAAACGCTTCAGCTACAGCGGGAAGTTAGTCAGAATAGGGTAATTTGTCATTAAAGACAAACCTAGTAGATAGTTTAGGCGGGCTCGACTTTATCAAATAGTCCATTGCGCGTCATCGCGAAATTTTATGTGAAGTTAATCTGTTCTGTTGTAAAGGAAAACCTCCGATCTGAGGTCCAGTCCCGGCGCAGCAGTGCGCCGCCACATATCCAGCTGCAGCTCCAGATGCAGCTGATTTGAGGCTGTATTGAGCAGAATGGTGAAAGCCCAGGTTGACGGTGACGCTCTGTTCATCCAACAGACCACCAAACCAGCCCGATGGCTCGACCGCAGTAACGGCAACAGAGGAGAGCGGAGGACATCCGTCACCCGTCAATCCCACTGGAGTCTCAGCGCAAAGCTCCCGTTCAAAGCCAGCCACCGACCGCGGCGAGCGGAGCTTTGCCCAACCCGGGTCCGTCGGAGGAGAGCCGCAGTCGCCGTCCCGGTGCAGAACCAAAGTCAACTCCCCTACAGACAGCCTAGGCGTGTTTCAGAAGAGGTCTATATTCCATCTCCCTTACCGCCGCTCATCCAGCGGATATTTCTCCTTCGAGAGCGACTCGCTGCCGAGTTCCCCGCTCTCCCCGAGGCCAGCGACGGCTGACAAAGCCACGCAGACTCCGAGCCCCACCGGCCAGGTGATCAGTCACGCCCTGCTGCGCATGGCTGAGGCGCATGGCGGAGGACCGGGAACGCACCAGCAGCACGGTGAGCACGGGCACTTTTCATACTTAACAGACAATTAACCGCCAATTCTAAATATACACGCAAGTGAATTAGTTTATCGTTACAAAGTCCTGTGACAAATAATAGAGTGGCAATGAAAACAGCGATTTGAAACTGATCTAAAAATGAATCAAATATATTTTCGGAAAAGAAACGGTTATTAAAACACATACCATTATTCTTAACTCTTATGAAAGCACCCTCCTTTGCCTTGCCGCTGCTGCCATAGGTGATGAAATAAGACATCCAGTCAATGATAAACTAAGTCAAACAACCTGTAATATCCTAAAAAAAATCATTATGCTTAAAAACGAATCATAATACTCTTAGTCACGCCTGAAATACCCTGAAATTGTTTAAATCTGTCATTGAGACTGCGTCAGGTTTAAGAGGTGTTAAACTACATTCCTGCAAATGGAAGTGTTTAAACTAAGTGTAGGTGTCTGAATGTCTGACTACATGAATACACACCATGATATTATATTAACAATTACAATACCTTTTATGTCTGCAAGTTACTGACCTGAATCAGCCAATACAAGCCGCTCTGGCTTTTATACACTGTGAAATTTAGCTGCTGCTGTGTGGGTGTAAAGCAAAAATATGAAACCAGATATGAACTAGCACAAGCTCCCTGAAGCTTCCTTTTTCAAAGATTTGGAGGTTTGGGCGGATGGTGGTGTTGAATGTTAACAATGATAGTAAAACGATGAACAAAAACATACTCAGGATGTTTTTGTACTCCCCTTTTTCTCCCACTAGGTCTTACTCATGAGAGTTGTTTCCACTACTCTAGTTTTTTGTTACTTTCTCAGATGAGTAAGTCAGACTTGTTTTTTCTGTATCCTGCTTTAATGACTAATACCACACACACCTCCATCCCGCTGGCCCGAAATCAGGCTGAAACATGCAGACGCAAAATACACCAACATGACTCCTTAGTGCCAAACCCATTTCTTGTGATTCCCAAGTTTTTCATTCTTTTGTAGAATTACGCCATTTCCTGTTTGAGTAACTTTTACTGCTTTTGAGCATGTGAAACCCTCCCGAACCCATTCAGGGTAAGTTTAACCAAGCCTTACCTCATATTAAATTCATATGGCTGCGGACGCCAAGACAAGTTTACCCTAATTATTATATCTTACATTCACATTAGTTTCATCCTTATGTCCGACTCCTAATCTTTATTTTACTTTGTTGGACACAAACACACATCCACTTTGCCTTCTGTTAAACCAATTTATAGTATCAAACTGACTTTGTGAATAAGAATGACTCATGCGTCTCAGCAGGCTTTTTAGACCTGCTGGGTTTGGACTGCTGCCTCGGATTCACAGTTTTCATGGGATCCTGTTGAATTGGATTTACAGGAAGGAAGAAGGGTCTTCCATCTGGCTAAACCAAAAGGGCCACGCCCAAGGGTGTGTGTGTGTGTATGTCTGTGTGTGTGTGTGTGTGCCATCACAGTAAAGGCATGCGGCAGCAACCTCTTGTGAATAATTTAATTAGTTGACATAAAATGCCATGTGCAAGTCATCAATCACTGTATTAAAAACATAAATGTGCCTGTCCTCACTAACTAAGCAATATTAAATGGAATTATTCTGACCGTATATCTAACAAAACTGGAAGAAAATTTATGTATACTCGCTGCTGAAAACTTGCAGTTGGAGTATATGAAATCGTTAGTCTTTGGAGTTTTTAAACCATTGTAATCCACATAAACAAGTTAACGGTTATCCTTTGTATGTGACATGTGGTGTAAGATTTACAGTTGAAGATGAAGCACTTAACAGTACTCCAGAGATTTAGTATTTCACTTTTATAACATTGTCGGAGTTGCAATGTACAGTTGAAAAAAAACCCCCATCAAAAATCGATGAAGTGTGTAACCAGACATACTGTCTTTTTAATCCATGCATTCTTCTTATCAAAATTTGCCGCCTACATTACACATAATGCAACTCAATTAGCGGCAAATCGTTTAGGGATTTGGGTGTGTTATGCTAGTAGCGGCTGATGTAGCCTCGAGCCGCTAGCCTCAATCAGAGATGAGCAGCGGGCCGCATTGGTCTGGTAATCTCACTTCTTTCTAACTGCACATCTCCAGATTTTGATTTGATTTTTAAACTTCAGCACCAACTGAGGCTGCCTTGCCTCAAGAGATTTATCAGATTTCGAGCTGCTCCATCTGGAGCCACAATAGGCTTTGCACAACTTGTTTCCACATGTGTCATGTATAAAATCTACTCACTCCCTCTTAAGTGAAACATGTGAAGCACTGAAAGGGTTTGAAGTACCAGTTGAAGAGTAAGCATTGAAAGGAGTTGTTGTCAGTTGAGGGAGGAGAGATGAAAGCAGTTGATATGTCAGCGTTGAAGATTAATCACAGTGGTGAGCTGATGTTTCAGTTGAAGTGAAAGTGCCATAAATAGTCGGGCTCATAGTTGAAGTGTAATTACTGAAAGCAGATGATGTGTCACTTAACATGTAGAGATAAAAGTCTTTCAATCTTGGTATCACTAATAAAATGTATCACAAGTTCTGTCAGTATGATCAAACGCTGGCCTACATAACATCAGCTTTTTTTTTTTTTTTTTTTTGATGAAGCCACCAAAGTGTTTCCTGGACATTCATCTCTCTGTACAGCCCGGATGCAGTATTTATGTCTACTTTTTATTTAGATACAAACACAGCACGACACCCATGAGTCTGTCACCTCCAGCAACAACAACAACCTAAAATGGTGCTCCAGTGGACTTGTTTACATCAGCACAACTCCTGCTTTTAGCCGTGACGCTGCCGGCTAAAGTTAACCAATCCTGTTGCTTGGTGACCAAAAAAACTGTGCCATGAGGCTGAGATTCGGCGAAAAACAAACAACAAAAAGAGAGCATCCCCTTACAGCGTTCGTGCAATGGATGACAAACATACCCACTATGGTTCTCTCATCCTGTGAAGACTTAACTCATTTCACCTCTCCAAATGTAGCAGTTTTGCTTGAGGTGCGTCTCAGCCAAATAAACACACATAATTCTTGATGTAAAAATGGTGTGAAAATGGTGTATCTAAATTGGTTTAACCACATTCATATCTATCTGTGTTTGTATTTCTTCAGGATAGAATCGCTTTTGAAGAAAAGTAATCTCCAGAGGCTTTGGAAACCTCATCATATTGTCTCAACCTCTGTACATGAGGCTTTGCTTTTTATAATAGCAGTGATTGGCCAGACTGACTGCTTTCTGTCTCTTATGTTCTTTTTACAACCAGACAGACGAGATACCAGTCAAAACAGACCAGCAAATGTGTGTGTGTGTGTGTGTGTGTGTGTGTGTGCGCGCCACGCATATGTGCATAAAAGTGTGTGTGCGCTTCAGTCATTAAGTATGCCAATCAGAATGAGCCTCAGTGTGTGTGTCGCAGTCAAAATAGGCCTGCAGGTCTTTTGTAAAAGGCAGACAGAAACCCCTCGCTTCGTATTCATTCTGCTACGTCCATCTGATAGGACAGATAGGAGATAAAAACAAACACACTCGTACTGTACGCAAAATAACATTGTCCTCAACGAATAACAAGTCTCGGGTATCAAGAATGCCTGTTTGTGTGTCAGAGAGCGAGATAGAGCATCGGAGCGTCAGGAGGATCAGTTTATCAACTTGTTGTTGTCGCTCTCTGACAGCGTGATTACAGCTCCTATCACAACACTTCCTCCTCCTGCAGCAGCGAGATCACATCTACAGTCAGGTTCCTTCAGTCTCAGAAACACTGGGACAGCTGATGCAGTTTTGTTTTGTTTTTTTGGTTGATTTATATTCACAGTTTAATTATAACACAGCCTTGGGGCTAGTTGCACAAAAATAGATTTTGCCTGAGGCTTTGATCTAATAAATAGAGTCTAGACTGAAATCTGATCATAGGCAGCATAAAGCTGACTAATTATTGTCTGTCTTAAGTATGAATAATTTGGTATGTACTCTGGGTAAATAAAGAATGATTTCAAACTAGATATCACCAAATGTTTCATCTTCAATTACAAGGAGCAAATTCAGTGATGACTACAGCAAAACTAAATATTAATTTTGAATAACATCTATTTCCCAGATGTTAATTTGCCCTTTATTTACTTTTTCATCAATGTTAGAAAACCACAAGTTGCACTATATAGAACTTTTAGATGCTGCTCATTCAACAAATTAAGATAAGATGAGATAAAATAAGATAATCGCTTATTAGCTCCACAGTGGAGAAATTTGCAGTGTTACAGCAGCTAATGGCATAGACGCACAAAGAAGACGCATCAGTAAAATTGCAAGATATAATGAGTAGACAGACTGAATGGTTGAATTCACATTATTGCACATGAGTGAATTGTCAGTTTTGATGTGCTGACAACAGCAGGAAGGAAGGACCTGCAGTATTTCTCCTTCCCACATCGCTGGTGAAGCAGCCTGTCACTGAAGGAGCTGCCCAGTTCTAGTCTTACATGGGGGTGGGACATATGATCCATCACGGATGATAGATTAGCCATCATTCTCCTTCCTCCCACCACCTTCACTGGATCGTGGGGGCATCTCAAGACTGTCAGAAGTCAAGAAGACACTGCTGCCCAAGCAGACCACGCCACAGAAGATGGCTGATGCCACCACAGAGTCAAAAAAAAGTCCTCAGGAGCGTCCCCTGCACTCCAAGAGACCTGAGTCTCCTCAGCAGATAGAGTCTGCTCTGTCTTTTCTTATACAGGACAGTAGAAGTTTAGCATATATACATATTTAATAATTACATGTTTATAACAATGAACCTATAATCTCTCTCTATATATATATTGATATATATATAGAGAGAAGACTTTTTGGTTGATTTGTTATGATCATTCACAAAAAGAAAACCGTCTTGTTAAAATAATCCAGGCACAATGCATGACAGATTATATGACCGAAACCCTCAAAATATGGTGTCTATCTACCGTCAAAGCAATATGGTGGTCCAAAAATATAATGAATCCTTTCCTTTGAATACATCCTAAAACTTCAATGGTCAAACAATTTGTTTTAATTTTGGTAAACCACCTTCAAAACTTTGATGGTTGTTAAAGAACTAATTTAATTAAAAACTAAGGCCTGTCTAGCGAACATTTCCACAACTAACCTCAAAATTACACAACACTTAACCTCAGAGTCACATGACTCTGCAGTGTAGAAAACACTGATGGATCGGAGCCTCTTCACTGTATTGGTCTCTCTTCAATATTGGAGGATGTGAGAAATATTAAGTCTGGGTTTCATGACAGCGTGCATGAGTCATAAGTGAAGAGCGCTAAGAGGTCAGAGCCTTTCATAGTCATACTGTAGTTCAGACTGAAAATATAAAATTAACCACAAACGCACACATACATTTGCTTTGCATGGTCAGCTGGAAGTGGTCGTTCTCTAAATTTGATATTGTTACTCTTTCCATGAAAATCCATTTCTTAAATGTTCTGGTATCTACTCTTTTATGTAAACTATGAATAAAATAGAAGATGTTTGTCACAGTAGCTTTGTGTGTCTGCTTTGTTGTTGTTTTCATCTAGATGAATAAGCACTCTGATTTACTTCTCCTCTGTGGTTTTTTATCTTAGCCTGGTGAGCATGCATCTTTTATAACATCAAATAAACTCAACTGGGTCAAAACTAAAAAAGTCTCTGCTGATATTGTGAACCACCCAATCCTGAATCCACTTGTCTGTCTCATTTCCTCAAAATGTTACTGCCGATGATCCAGACATGCATTCCTGAAGGCTGGACATGCACGTCACATGTGAATGTCTCACCAAAAAAATCACATGTGAAGGTTTAGCGTTTAATTGGTTTTAATAGTGCGGTTTGCTTTTCTGTCACATTTCCTCTCTGTTTGTCATGAGATTCAAAAACAAAGGATGAATCAGTCATGACCCCGAGATTAGATTAGGCTATGATGTGATGTTGATGTTGGCGCAGTGGCCACAGCCTGAACTGCAGGTCAGGTGATACCATATGGCCCAAGCAGACTGTATGCCACAAACAAATACACATCTGTCACTAAAGAAAATGCTCAGAATTTAAAATTAAAACTGAAAAATACAAAAGGGAGTTAAAAGATTTGCCTAAATGTTCTTTTTGTGATACTCTTTGGCATATGTTGGCATGAATGGGCCGCTGTCTTGCAACACTGTACGCATTTCTGTGAATGCATCCACAGAATCAAAACCCTTTCTGTTTAATATCAATGTCGCCAGTTGGTTCAACATTTATGTTCAACACAAAAGCCTGGGAGATGACAAAAAGGCCTTTATCAGGATAAATTCAAGGCTTATACTATTTCTTTTCTTTCTTCTGCTATTCTGTGTACAATCTATTGGACCATTTTCACATGAGTAAAGTTGTAAGTGATGTTTTGTATACTGTATGTATTACTGGAAGATGCGTGTTGTATTTTTTGATGTTTGCATTGTCTTGTAATCCAAAGGTGATTTTAAAAAAATGTATTTTGTGTCATTGGAGACTCCAGTTCTTGCATAACTGTACTGAATAAAAGCATCATCTACCCAGTTAAATATTTGTAACATACAATAATTATTGAAAGCGCTTTGTTTGATCATATTAGCAAAGTCTGCATGTTTTTTTTCCCTCTCTGTTCCAGGAATCTCTCCCAGCCCCTCTAGCACGAGGCAACAAAACGCAGCAGGGGACATGCAGGCAGAGGCAATCGGACGAGAACTCCGACTCATTGGAGACGACTACAATAGAGTGCTCATGTTAAGGGTCAGTGATCATAGACACTGTTTGTGTGTGCGTATGTGTGTGAGAGTGTGGGAGAGGGGATCCGGGGATAGAAAGAAAGCACCACATTTATGGAGATCCTGATCAAAGTGCTGAACACTGAACAGCTGCAGTGGAGCCGCTAATTAGCTGACAGAAGAGGACTGTGGTTAGCTAACGGATGTAAATGACTTATCAATTTTATCAAATCCAACATCATTCTGCTTGAGTTTCTTTTGTCGCGGTTGGGTTATCTGAGTTTAGGTTCCATTTAGATAGGACCGTGTGAATGTGTGAAATCACTGTTCACTAATCACTGATATCATTATTTGTCCTAATTGGCTAGTCAGTGTTTATTAAAGTTCTGCGGAATGGAAATTAAAACAAATCCGAAATGGAGTCACAACAGGGGCTGCATAACTGTGTGAATGTAAAGCAGATTGCGGCTGAAAATGAGCTATATGCTCAGCAGGGCAAGAAAAAAAGAGGAGGTTAGGACAAAAAAAATGCCCCTAAAATGGCGCCGTGGGTGATCTGCGGGAGCCTGTGACCAGCTGGCTGTTTCCACTGTGCTCGGGGTGAGAAAAACGAAATGACTTTTGATCAGAAAATAACCAAGCAGACAGCCTGAAGCAGCAGAAAATCCAGATGCCACAGTAACCACTGCAGTTAAAAACACCCAAAACATGTAAACAGCCATATGATTAAAAAAAAACAAAAAACTCAACAGTAGAGGAGCAGAAGATTAACTTGTTGAACACAGAGAGGGGAAAAGCAGCTCTGTTCTCTTCTGCAAAGCCCTCAGCCAGTTCCCAGCAGTGGGAAAGAAAGAAAAACAAAACTTAGTGGTACAAATTGGGTGTTTAAAATGTGGTGAGACCCAAAGAAGCTCATTGACTGCTCTCATTAGAAAAGTGGAGCTCATTTGCAAGCCTCAGTAGCAGCGGTTTAGCTGATTATTTTGTGGCTGGCTTACAAAGGTACTGATGTAGACTGAGGTGTTTCAGAGTGCCGACTTGTTTCCTCGTCACACAAGAGCAGAAAGTTATTTTATTTTTGAGGCGCTGAAAATTTTTTTATTTTTCCATCGCTGCGCTAGACATGTTGAATTTGGTTAATCGCGTGTGCACTAAGAATCAAAACACCACAAAAAAGCAGATTTATTAGACAACACTATTTTAATAGATGAAGGGGGTAATCCGGCTCTGATTATGACATGAAATGACATTTGTAGTAGTCAGACTATTGGCTTACTGAAGAAATAATCACATTATTGCGGTGGATATAATTCCATCAGTCAGACTGGGTGTGTTGTAAAGTTGCTTAACTGCAGTAAGAGTTTATTTCCTCTTGGCTTCTGTTTCCTTGGCAACATTTCTTCATGTTGCATCATCACAGTTTTATTTACTCCTCTATCAAAGAGCTGAGTCCAGCTTTAGGAAACAAGACAGGAAGAGAGGGGGCTGGGGGGGGAGGCAAATCAGCACTGGGTTAAATTCTCTTTAATCACACCAGAGAAGTGGATTAAAAAAAAGAAAAGTCATGAAAAGGCACGACAGAACTGTTTCATCTCAGTGAAGAGCTTCAAATGTAGCCTCGATGCCAAAAGCTTAACAGCGATAAAGCTACAACTCTCAAGCCGAGCAGTCGTGTTTTGCCCACTCTGTTTAATCTTCTGGTTGCTAATGAGCATCAAACAAGAAAGATAGTTAACCCTTTCTGCCCTCTTGCTTCTGCATTTCCCTCTTCTAAACGCACACGCAACCTTTACAAAAAAGGTACAAAACCCCTTTAAGGGTGTTATTTGAGTGCGCGTATGCTCTAAAACCCATCATTAACAGAGTTAAATTGGCCATCCATCTTTCAGTTTTGGATGTTCTCGCAGCTACTGATGATCAATCACTGCATTTATTTGCCTTCTCTGTGATCAAATGCATGTCTGTATACTCCTTGAACATTTCAAGTTAGGCATAGAAGTCTTGGAGATCAGGCGTTTACTCTCAGTGACATCAGGAAGAGTTTTGTTCACACGAACTGTTCGTACTAAGCAAAGCAAAGTTTTCTTTGGCCCTCAGAGCTGTGATTCAGGGGCAGAAGAACACAGAGGGGGGGCTAGAGAAATATGTGAGAACGTGATGATTCAAGACTATGACTCAACACTTATTCACACTAACAGGGGAAGACAAAGAGAAAGACAAGAATAGAAGTGTGTGAGTTTGTATGTGGTAAGCCCTCTGTGAACTTCTGTGAAGAATTACCCAGAAAGAGTGCGCATGTGTGTTTGTTCGTTCCGTAGAACAATGAGGAGGCAGCTAAAAGAGGAACATGGAGGCTTGTTCCCTGTTCTCTTGCCAGGTGTTGCTGTGGACAAGTGAATATGTATAGTTACACATGATTTCATAACAGTAACATAAGACGCTTCTCTGGTTTTTCATATTTTGATCATGATGTTTGATCAACAGTATTAGCAGGGAGGAGCCTTTTGTTACTGAAACAAACCGGTAACTAGAACACTTAGTTCAGCTGAGTTTGAGTTTGTTCTGCTAAGAAAGAACAAATAGTTGAAAAAATTAGTCCATGGCAGCAAAACATATAGCTGAAGACAGAGGTGCAAAACATTTGGACACTCCCTGATAAGGATGAGCAGAGAGCCCAGTATTTGTATTTGTATCTGTATTTGTTGAGGCAGCAAAATTATTTGTATTTGTATTTGTTGAAGTAGGCGTAACAATCCTGTTTTTATTTTTGTTAAACTTATAATCTTAGGATATTCAAGCGTTCTTCAATAAACCGTTTAACAAAGTAGGGTTCCCACACCAGGTCTCGAACCCCAATCTACCAGACCACGGACCACTAACTGCTGACCGCTCATCCAAAGCTCAGCTTCAAAGGATGCACCAACCAGCAGCTATTTATTCATCCATGACACACAGATAGACAGAGAGGAGCATCAGATAGCGATGTAACCTCGCTATGCTACAAGTCCTGACCTGCGTGCTGTTATTTGACATGCTCTTTTTTCTTCCCGAAAACAAATAATTTTTACTTCACTTCCTCTATTTGTGCTTTTTTGAATATTTGCTTTTGTTATTTTCTTGTCACCTGCCAGCGAGGGGGTTGTCTACTTCCTCTCCTGGCCAAGTGTGGACCAACGAGGACCAAGTTGAATGTATCTGCATCGAGGAGAGGAATTATTAAAGATTTCATAAAGAAATAATAAGAATAGCAGCTCGGTACAGATTCTTGTAGTTAGCTTGTTTGTCGTTCCCACTCAGATCTCCTCAAATCTCTCAATCCTTAAGATCCCCTCCTACGAAATCTGATCCGATCGTTGTGAAGCAGGCATTGAACCAAACCAGTGCAAGGCATCGGGTCAAAGCACAACCTGGCATGTTGACAGATGGGGGTGTGGTTTGTTGACTGCCACGCCCACTTGCAAATGATGACTATTAAGCATTCGACTAAGACTACCATCGACTACCATCCCAAGGCCTGGATTCTTGCGCGAGCCCTAGTGCCCTCATTCCATGCAACACTCTGGCATTTTGTAACCAGTCTTTGGAGTCTTTGTCAATCATTATGTCTGATCCATCACTCGAGACCAGCTCTGCTTGAATAAGTGACCCTACCAGCGGCCCGGATCAAACCCAGACACACTGGAGGAACAGTGTCAAAAACTTAACACTTCAAACAGGCTGAGCAGGATAGGTGAATCACAGCGAATCATCGTGAATCACTTCTTGTTGAACGCCTTCTTTTGAAAGTGTTTCAGGCATGACGAAGCTCGAGGAATCACATCTCGGTGGTGGACTCGGAGGACGCCAGAGGAGAAACGTAGGAAAGTTCTCACCAAAGTCACAAAAAATCCTTTCGATCATCAAAGAAGCCCAGCTGGACAGGGAGGCACATGTTCAACTAAATGGATAATTGTTCCTCTTAATAAGTAAATTGATAAGAATTGTAACCATGTATTTACTTTATGGGTGGATTTATTATTGTTATTAGGGTTCAAAGTCACTTAAAGGGATATTTCAGCACACTCTGAAAAGTCCTCCCTCCCCGCAATCACCAACCCTTCATTACAATACTTGCATGCTGAGCTGCCCCTTATGTGCGTGTCATAGTTGACAGAAGAGCTTTAATCAGCTTCATCGCGTGAAGGCGTTGGCCAAGAGACACAGCTATATCGCCTTAGGTTGTATAGGCTTTCAAATGACTCATATCATCTGCACAAACACAGGAGCACAAAGGTGTTTCCTCTCGCTTCGTCTTGTTTTATTGATGGAAAAATTAGCACTTATTAAAGCCACTGTCCATACAAACAGTGTTGAGATGATTAATTATTTGTCAGGGAAACATGTATAGCGGTGTGTAATCACTAATATAGCGATAAGTAACTATTTATTTTTAGTAATCTTCCTGGCTCTCTATCCTTTGTCCTCATTTAATCCAGCCTCTCTTTCTCCTTCTCTCTCAGTTAAACATTTACACAATGTGTGTGTGTTTGTTTTCAAACATCTGTAAACGTGCTCAGTATGGTGTCCGTATGTGTGTGGTGTGACAGCCTAGTGTCCGTGACAGTGTAGATTCATTATTGCTCAGCCCTGTGGTTAAAGAGCTCTCAGGGAGCAAAGCACAAGGTCTAATTATCCTGCCAAAACACACACACACACACAGACACACAGACACACAGACACACACACACACCCACACATACACACACTCAAACAAACTCCAACACGCTCTGTCATCTTTCAGTAGGAGGTAAAACCCTTTGTCCTGAAGACAGAAATAACTCAGAGGAACATTGTGGACCAGTCGGGTGTCACTGGCTGGCTGCTCCTGTGTTTTTGTTTGTGTGTGTCTGTGTGACAGAGTGGGAGAAGGTTTTTAACCCTTGTTTAGCCCCGAGTTAAGAGTATTTCTCTTTCTATCAGTGCAATGCAGAACTTATTAAATACACATTTATTGTAGTATATGTCTGTTAATGTTGAATTTGTGTCCTGGGTTATGAGTGGGTCTAAACAGATTTTCTGTTGTCATTCTCTGGAGCTAAAGAAAGTATGATGCCTTGTTTGGAGACACTATGACAGTCTGTGAAGGAATATATTAGAGCTGCAAGATGATTAATCTATTAGACGATGACCAGAAGACTAGTCAGCAACTGTTATCATAATCAGTTTAGTCATATTTGAAGCAATTTGCATCAAACATTTGCCATTTAGATCTTCTCAAATGTGAGAATTTGAAGTGTTTCTTGAACGTGAACTGAATATCTTTGGGTTTTGGACTGTTGTTTAACTACAACAAAACGTTTGAAGACATTACCTCGGGCTGTGGGAACATATAAAACATTTTATGACATTTTATAGATAAAGCATTCAGTCAATTAATCAAGAATATAATCATCAGATTGATCGATAATGACAATAATTGTGAGGCGCAGCCCTAAATCATCACTACATTTATCACCTGTCTCTGCGTTTCTCAACAAGCTTAGGAATCCATATTGCACAAACACCAACACTAAATACCCTCTAAGCTCTATATCACTTACAAAATATGATTGATAGGTCATCCCATCTGCTGACTTGCAGCCATATTTGCATTTTAAGCTAAATATTTAAAGCTTTTTCAGTGGGAAACACAAAGATAAGAAGATAAGTTGTTAATCCTAAATCACAAATGAAACTCTTAAACATTAGTGACACAAAGTGGACCAAGGGAAGATGAAGAATACTGTATACTGCATGAATTGGACCCACTACTTTATATGTCAGGTTAAATGAGGAAAACCTTTAGTAGAAGTTAAAATAACTGCCCCGCCAAAAAAAGTTCTGCTGAACTACACACTTACTTTCTCTTGTGTTGTTTCAGTGTGAAACTACACCCTGTTCTACTTGTGTAGTTCCTGCAGGGGAACTGGGATTTCTTTCATTTTCCATGCACAGAGCACCTTGTTTGCATTTTATTATGTTGTCAAAATACAGAATGTGACAACTATAGGTGCAGGGATTGAGTGGAAATTATGACAGCTAGTAACAGGGATGGACACTCTTACCAGAAACACATGCAGAGCAGATAAAAGCTTGATTAAATATTTTTGCAGTGATAAGTTAGCCGTGAATGTTTGTGGAAGAGGACAAAAGCAATAAGTAAGAACAGAAGATAGTAGGAGGGATGACGAGGTCATTTGTTGGATTCAGAACTACAGCATCACAAATGCAACCTGTGTGGTGTGTGTGTGTGTGTGTGTGGGTGGGTGGGTGTTTGTGAATTTTTTGTATGTGAACTTTAGATGCATGCTCTGACCTCAAGAAATCTCCTGATAAACATTTTAAAAATTGAAACATTTGTTGGCACTACAAAGCAGAAACACAGTGAGAGCAAGAATGATAGAGAAATAACATAACAAAGCCAGACTCAGCTTGCATTGTGTGTGTGTGTGTATGTGTGCTTGTTTGGTGTGTGCGCCTGTAAGTGTAGCCTTGTTGAGAGAGCTATTTTTAAGAGGCAGCATAGTAAGTTGTGGTGACCAAACAAAATCACATGAGCTTTTTGGAACTGGCTGACTCAATGTTTCCACTGTGAAAAGAAAGAGAGAAGAAGAGTAAGAAAACAAGATGAGAAATTTGAAATCTTCACTGTCAGAGATATGTCTTTACCAAAGTGCTGGGGCAAAATATGTGGTTTACAAATCCAAACAGATGTGGAAAATATGTAAAATACATGAGATTGCAGAAAGGAGAGCTATGTAATAGAAAACTCCCTTTTGTATGCTATTATTTGTCAATTTTTGTGCATTGATTTTGCAGGTTTTCTGGCTAGCAAGTTGAATACCAAGGAGTCGGGACACTGCTGAAAAACCTTCTAAGTTTTGGTTTTGTTGTGTTTGTGAGTAATTGTTTTTGACTCATGCTTCTATTTTTCACTATACCAGTGTTTTAGCTTTCTCTACCAACCACTTACAGTACATTTTACATTCTGCCATCCATTTTGCAAAGCCTTCCTTAAATTGTTGTTCCAATCAAATGTTGTTTTCTGCTAACTGCAATACACGATCAGCTTGCAGACATTTGAAACTTAAGCAGAACAAAGAACTCCCACACACTGTCTTCTTCACTTGCAATTAAAAATGATTTATTGGGAACAACATTTCGGTACACAGACCTTCATCAGGTTATTTTACAAGATGAAAAGAGGTTGGTTGACCAACATGGACCAATCAGGTCAGACTACAGAGTGACACTCATCAAATCAAACAGTATACATAATCACATCATGGCACCGTATGCCAACAATATGAATAGACAGAAATATAGAGATTGCACATCTTCTTCATATAGATATTGAGAATATTAGGTGGGAAAACAGTGCTTAAATAATGCTTAAAGAAAACAGTAGTTTAAAGAAAATAAGGAGACAAGCTGTATCATCTTGCTTGATCAATCGACTGAAAGATTGTTCAGTTGCTTCACTGGTGCACTGACTTACCGACTCGACAGGTGGATTTTCTGGTTGACTGATTTTCAAAGAAGTTCACTGGCTGACTGCCTGTATAGTTTGTTTCTAGTGTTGAGCATGTTTTGCTTCTTCTGTAAGTTTATAACTGTTTTCCCATTGCGTCACAGCAGCAGCACTGTGTGCATGTGTCAGTGCATGTACTGTACATTGTGGTGCCTGTATGTGTGCGTGTGTGCCAGATGAACTACTTGTTAGAAGTCTGCAAGAAATGCAGTGACAGCAGGAAAATGATTTGTGGCAGCAGGTTTTCTATTCTCAGATAATGGAGGGGGTTATTTGAGGTAAAGGTTCAAATGAAGAAACTATTAGAGGATCGCAAATGTGTGTGTGTGTTTGTGTGTGTGCACTCACATGTGTGTATTTCCTTTTCTGTAATCCTGAGGTAAAGGGTTGAAAATCAAGAGTGTTTGGTGAAACCAGTTTTGGCTTAATGTCAGACTTTCAGCCTGTAGTTCGTCAGCTGAGGAGAACATCTGCTTCTGATTACAGTTCCGACCTCTCATCTTGACTGAGAAATACGATCAATCATCCAAATAACAGAGCAGCCCTATTGTCTACATGGTATTTTTAATCTTAGATATTATTTCTATTCCCCGAACACCTGATTTACTGTAACCTTTCCCCCTGCAAATAATAGCTAAAGAAACAGATCACAAGTCTTTGGGTTTCTAAATAGAACAACTTAGTAACAAGCTGCTGAGAGTTAAATGAGAAGATCAACATCACAATCAAGCCTGTGAGCAAAACGCCAGGAGGTAATTAGCTTAGCTTAGCATAAAGACTGGAAGCACGGTGAAACAGCTAGTCTGGAACTCTCCTAAGTTAAGAAATACACATATTAGCACCTAAATCTAAAATATAGTATACAATTAAGACAAAGTATCTCATTTGTGACTTCCTGCAGTCCTTTTATCATTGCCAGGAAGTCAACAGGGACTCCATTAAGTCACTGCACCCAGCAAGAGATATTTACAGCATGTAACCCACCATAAAACCACAACTGTTTGATTTTAAATGACTAGATCAAAGAAGTAAGATTCAACATGTTAGTTTGTGTGTTTTAGTGGTGCTGATAGTTGTAATTTTTAAAAACTTTGGACAGAGCCAAGCTAGCTGTTTCCCCCTGCTTTCAGTCCTTATGCTAAGCTAAGCTAATTGCCTCCTGCCTTTATACTTAAAGACACAGACATAAGAGTGGTATCAATCTTTTTTATAAACGCTCAACAAAAAAAGCAAATATGCACATTTCCTAAAATGTAAATTCTCTTGAATTATCAAATCCAGTTGTAGTAGGTAGTAGTTTAAAGTAGGACAATGATCTGATCGCTCACAATTTGATCGTTACAGTAGGTGGTTTGAGACACATTGCATACGGATTTTGGTCAGGTGTATTTGCGTCAATTGTGTTAAACCACATACATCAAGTGTCAACTCCTCCCAGGTACACCACATCCTCCTGTTGTGTTGAAATTGACGGTTTCTTCTTCGCTTTCATTGGTTGTAGATGTAAAATATAGTAAGTGCCCCACCATGACTACAGAGCAGGATGTAATGTGGAAGGACATCTTCAGATGGCATTAAGCATTTTTGAGCAAGAAACTACATCTGACTAATCAGATGTAGTTGTATAATACTCTTGAATATCAAGGAGGTGCAGTTCCTTGTTCAAAAGAACCCTGAATCCCAAGTGCCAGTAGTTGTACTACTGGGCATGATGAAAATGCATGCTTTACATTATATATTCTAGTGTTAAAATGACAAAACCAGCTGACTAACCCCTTTCCTATTTGTAGATCGATCAATAGATCAATAATTCAAGTATGGAATAATGAAAGAAGCTATCAGTAAGTTTGCTTCATATCTTGAGACTCATAAATCTGCCAGCAAGGTACCTCCCCTATTCTGCAAACTGCAGACCATCCTGACAGTCAAATCATTGCAGTGGTTCATGAGGTGAGGAGAGAGCACAGAAACACTGCCAGCTTTAAAACCACAAAGCTTGTCTCTGTCTGCTTAGAAGCGAGACAAGCCTCTAATGTGTAATATCATAAACTCGGCCGCAAGCAATTGAGTATAAATAATGTCAGTGTTCCAGTCCAAAACAAGGAAGTATAATTAAATCTCTAAGTGCCCCATATGGTGTAACCTGGGAAAAGAAATCAAGCAAAGCAAAGCACTAGGTTGTGATGTTAACATCCTTTGGTACCCATGTTCTGCCGAATTAAAGAGGAGGCTGAATTAATGTGTTCAGAGTTCACCTGAGCTTGTACACCCACACGATTGTTGATTTATGATGATTGTTGAAGTTCATGTGGTGGAAATGAAACCAAATCCCTAAAAAATCACAGTTTGGAGAGTTGCTCTTCACTTGTAGCCAAACACAACAGTCCCTTGAAGATATTCAGGGAAATCAAGGCTCAGTTTTGGCAGCACTGATATTAGTATTTGTCAATTTCAGTTGCTTTCTACATTGTTGTCTCCAAAAATGTGGATTTGAAGTTTTAAAAAAGGGTGATGATTCCTGGAAAATTAATGTCCAATGAAAAAGTGGAAAACATATCATGTCAGAATACCATGATTTTCCAGACATTTCTTATGGAGCTTTGTCCCAATGTTGTCAGACAATAATAAAACATATGCTCATGATTAATATAGCCAAAATGTTTTGTTAAAAAATATATTTCATCGCTCTTTCATAGCCCACTATCTAGCTAGCCAACATGTTTGGGAAAAGCCCCGCTAGCTTGTTGAAGTTAGATCGTAGAGAATCAGGACGGTCAGATTTTTAAGTATGTCTCCATAATTGAGAGTGGTGCCTTCATTTTAAAAGGGAACCAGTTGGATTGATTTTTGCTCGAGCACATCGAGATATTTGCATAACGTTGCTAAAGTTGCTATAAAGCTTTATTACCTTCTCCAGGTCTCGTTGCTGGGATGCTTTTAAGTCTTAAATCATTGTGCCTTAATTCACAGTTAATGGCATCCTGTCATGCTTCAAGTGTTTGAGTCCATATGTGTGAATGCAGGTTTGAAACTCAATACGTGTACATCTTCTAGATGCTTTGCATTCTGGTCTTCAGCTACTGTAATATAATTAGTCTTTGTGCCTCTTCCACAATCTATTTCTTTTTTTTAAGAATCTTTGAGGTGTCTAGACTGTATGAATCTATCAGGCTTCAGGTCAAACTGGTTGACAGTAAATCAGGGTCTAGACTTGTTCAACTTTGTACTCTGAAAAAAAAGAAGAAAAAAAAAAAGCTGGCCGTGTCAGCTCTGTGGTCAGCTCTGACCCATTTGTTTGACCCATTCAAACAAATGGGTCAGAGTCAGAAGCAGAATTAGAAGCAGACTGTGATTCATCACAGGGTTAACTAGTCTTCCCCTCACCTGTTTCCTCCTCTGGCATCAGGGGTTTCTTTGGTTTTTGGCTCACTTTTCACATTAAACCACACAGCTTTGATATTCCTCTCTCGAGCTCGCCATAAAGATCCTGTTTTTCATAGTACAGTCTCGCCCTGAGGCAAAAGACTTTTTTTGTGCCAGTCGATGTCTGGATGGTATTGTACAGTCCATCCGGCCAGGCGGTATTTGAAGGGCTTCATGCCAAAACAGGACATCTATTTGCCAGCAAGAAAAAAATGTTTCCTACTCTTGTAAAAGCCTTAGTTATTCTTGTAAATGTTTGTTTATCTGAGCAATAGCAGCTGAGGATGAATATTTACGCAGAACTCTGCTTCACATTCACACACCTCCAGGATTTCACACCCAAAAGCTGCATAGTACAACCACAGCCTTCTAATAATGACTACCAGGAGCTCTTTTTGTTACTATTTGTTTAATTGAAGAAAACATTTAAATGAATCAGATTTATCCCCAACGTAGGTTTGAATTGGGGATAGTAGAGAAAATATGGTAAGTATCTTGCACAAGGCCTAAAAATAGCAGAACCTCTTTTTTGCTTCAGTAGCATAAGTGTTTGTTAGTGTAGCAAAATTACCAGCTACTTTTCAAGTCATTCATGGTGGAGATCCCCACCCAACTCTCTACCTTTCTTCAGCAACAAGAGCTGTGTTGTTTCTGGAAAGAGTTTTCTTCAGGCCTGAGCTTCCTGGTGCACCAGGAAGGGAAATGTCCTTTCTCGTCCGTTGACTTATCAGCAAGAAGCTGCTGGTGCTCGAGCAATGGACCTAGTCCAAGGCACAGGGACTGTAGACTCCATGAATAGAGAGCAGAAAAGAAAACCAAACACATGTTTCAGTCAACAAGGCACTGAAAGGACAAAGTCCTAACCAAATCATCTACTGCAGTAGAAATGAAGTGAATTAACTTGTTAATTCTTCTTACTTGGAGATGATGTTGTGTTTTATTGGGAGAAAAACCTGCAGAAGCTAAGCCTTCATAGAACAGTGTGGGACACTTAATTAAGAATTTAATGATGATGATGTATCACTGATGTTATGCGTCCAATCTCACAAGATCTTGCACAAAATTCAGCTAGAAACATTGTTCTCAACCTAATCATGACGTTAATGTTAGCTTATTTAGCTACCTAGCTAGGTTTAGCTACTTAACAGTTGTCATTTGCCAGCCAGAAACAAGAATCCTGTTTTTGTCTGCCTCCGGCCAAAATCAAGGGCCCATTGTCTCACCTACCTTGCTACTGGACTTTCTTTTTCCAAGTCGTGTCTCTGCTGAGTCTTACTGTTTGAAAAAACATAATTCTAATTACTACTCTAAAACCTCTTCTTCTGTCCTTTGTAGGTAAATGAACGTAGGCGAATTGTGATCCATCCGAACCAGTTGCCGTACATCCACCAGGAGCCCACCTTCCTGCTGTGCGTTGGAATCCTGCTCCTTCTGATTGGACGGATAATCTACTCACAAGGCAGTACGAACGGCCACCAGGACCACTCTCAGGTTTAGCTTTTGGAAAACCCAGCAGACGTAGCACCTTTGATAATGTATCTGTGTTTTTGGATCTATCACATCTTGAAACTCCTTTTCTATTTTTGGGGACCTAATTTTTACTCCCCTTTATTCCCTTTCCTAATTGCGGAAAGAAACTTTGGACTTTGCACTTAACTTGTGCAAATGGAGATAATTTTTTAAAACCTTTAAGAAACTCTAAAATGCCTAGATTTTTGCTTTTGCACCTCTGTTTTTCCTTAATGGTCTCTGAGCCTTTGCAATGCTACCAAAGAGCCAGGATTTTGCACTCCTTTGCAGCGCATGGGGTGGCCATGTCACCTAAATATGCCCCCATGGAAGATTACGCCTATGGAAATTCAAATGTGCCTTGTACAGTTTTCTGTTAATTTTTTTCTGTTTGTTTACTTTTCTGGCTTCTTTTAAGATGCTATTATTGTACAGAAGTTATAAGTTCCTTGGGTGATCAACTCTGCAGATGCAGGCCTGTTAAAATATGTTGATCTGGTCCGCAAAATATTCCCCTTCCTTTTGTAAAACGATCTTGCACTCCTGTCACGTTATGTTCCCACATGAAACAGACTCATGACCTGCATGGGAACCAACTGGACCAAAGTAATCATTTTTATCACACATGGTTCCTAAACAACTGCACCATTTAATGTTTTTCTTTACCATGAAATACATGCCTACATGTTAGGGTGTCGATTGTATATCTGTGTTTTCAGCCATCAAAATTAACTGTGTCCAGCCATGTCATGAACTGAAGCCCCATTTGGACAGGATTAATATTACAGGGAGACGTTAGGTGGATAATAATGTGTTTTTTCTGTCATTGAGTCATTGTCCTGGAGGGCATTTTAGCCATAGAGAAATTACAGCATTTGGTTTGTAAACAACAAAAATATTTTGAGGAAAAATAGTTTCATCTAACTGTAATGGGAGAACTAATCAGCACAAACAATATTTTAATCACTAAACCTCCCCTAAAAACTCTGTCCAAATGAAGCTTAATACTGTAATCCATTAATACTGCATTAATGTTCAAATGTCCGTTTCTGTGTTGTGTCTTATTTCAATGTCCCGGATGAAGTTTTAGCAGTAGTACCTCCTGCTACTATTACAAATTACAAATATGTAATCAGATGATCTGTAGTCCAGATTATTATCCATTCAAAGGTACTTTCAGTAGATGCACCAAACCTGCAGTTTTTTCAATAAATGAGAACACATTTATTTGTTTTTTTACTAGCTCTCTAAATATGCATCTTATAGAAATTTTTAGGCCTCAAAAATTACAAAATGAATTTCTATCCATCTATTTCATGACTACCTTACAGTTTACTAAAGAGTAATTTGTACACAATAGCTAGTTCTATCTCTTACTGTGCAAACTGAACCAGCCCAGGCAGTTTTTATTCACCGTGTGGCAAGGGCGTAGGTTTGGTTTTAACTTTGGTAGGGACCTTTTCTTGTTGGACGGCCAAAGTAATTGTGTATGTATCACCCTTTTCTTTTTCATAGGCACATGTGTGCGCACACACATGCACACATAAAGAGCTAGTCTCTGTTTAAAAAATGCAAAATGTTTACTGAATATGCATTTGTCGACTTGCCTGAAACTAGACTTGTATCATAATTTTTTTCTTTGATTTTTACATTTTATTTTATTGATAGACTACTTTACTATAAATCTGAGACCAAAATTACCATTTAAAAGTAACATATTATAGACTGTCACAGTTAATGTGTAGAAACCTGTAGGTAACATGCTGCTCTGTAACTAGCTGCTGTAAGGTTTTCAAACCTCACCTGAGATCTGTTCTTTCAACTCAAGAGTATCATGACACAGCCACAGTGATGCTCAAACCCATCTTTAAATCATCTCAAAAACTTCTATTTGCATTATTTTTCATTCAACTCCTAAATATAAATGGCTAGATCTTTCACTATGACATCAGAGCTCACCTGAGAGGCCACAGCTCACCTCTCTGTGTGTCTCTGTAATATCACAACTCACCTGTCTGTGTGTCTCTGTGCTGTTCAGGCTGCTGCTGACAGGATTTTCATGATTAAATGATGCCTGACAGTCACAAACAAATGAGTTGGACAAGCTCTAAATAATGTTCATGTCTTAATGTCACATATGCAATAATAACTCTGTTTCTGATCCACTCATGGAAAAGGGGAGATATGGCATTAAATAGTAAACATTTCTTCCACTAACCTCAAAGATTAATGTTTGGACTGATTACAGAACATTCTTAGTAACTAAGCTCAGCTGTTACTGACACTTTGGTTCTTCTTTAAAAAGGACCAGATGTCTTCATTTGCTTTTGGGAGGCATTTTCACCAACAGTAATAAAGTTGTTTAATTATAAACCATGTCTGAGCAACAATCACAAATTAGCTAACAGAACCTAATGCCTGAAATTAAATATCAAATGATTGTAGTCTTGTCCACCGAATTAATTTTCAACTCTGTGACATTTGGAACATTTAACTATAAATACTAACCACTTCAGATTTTCCACCTCACTGACTCCACTACTACTGCTGCTGCTGCTGGGCTGCTGCTAGTCAACAGTGTGTACAGCTTCAAGTTGAGGGTTGCCAGATCATCAAGTTGAGTATCCCCTGTGTCTTGCGCTTTCACTCTTAATCATAATAGCACACTTTTTTTTGCAGAAAACACACAAACCTGGCAACTGCCAAGATCTTCCCGTTATATTATGTGGAGTTAAAGCAGATAGATTGTTTGAGATCGATAAAAATATTGGTCTGGACACTTGATATTTCTAGGGACATTTCCCTCCTGTCCATACCCAAATCTACGCCCATGCTGTGTGTGGTTCAGTTTCATAGAAACAGCCCTTGACCCATTGATAAAAGTAACATAATGAACAGTACCAACCTTCCTCTGTACTGAAAAGCCTGTGTGTTTCTGTAACACTAGATCCAATCTGGATGATGAACATGGCTATTCACGAAAAAATCTAAATTAAAAGATATCCAAGGATTTTAGAATCACTTTTATCACCAAATACAATCTGTACATTAATTACTAGAAGGCGTTGGTAAAAAAAAAAAAAAAAGGCATTAAGGGGTTTCATTCCAGTCTGCATTAAAACAAAGATTTTGCACATTAATAATCAAAAGTAGCAGCAACAACAAAGTAAGACTACTTCACTTGTTAATGCAATAGTAGAATCTGAGTATTTGTTACAAAGCTGCCTAATTATTGGAGTGAAACTCAAAAGAGACAATGAACATCAACAATGAAATAATGTGAACCATTGAAATCATTAAACAGTGTCATTAATCACCAACTTGTTTACTCATTATCAAATTTAAATTTAAATTGTCTACAGTAACTGATCAGACAATACTGTCTCCCACCGTTCTTTGTTTCAACCTCTGGATTTAGCATTAGCAGCCAGACTCCGTGCAGTTGGCAGGGCTCCGTTTGTTGACAAGGTCATGTTAGCTATTTATTAGCGCAGTGATTCAGACCCAGCCAAGTCTCTTCACGTCTGCCAGGTCATTAAACACTCTCAGAAAGAGATTTCTGGACAGAAACCAAATGCTGAATAATACAGAGTCAAAGAGTGTTTTGTCTCTGACTGGCTGGCTAACAGTAACATAGAATCAGTGGTGATATAGGCCTCAGATTAAGTACATTTATTCTTTGAACTCTTAAGGCTCATTAAAACATATAGGTTCTGTTGTCATATGAGAAACCCAAAAGTAGGCCACTGTTTTTTTTGTTTTGTTTTGTTTTGTTTTTTTGGCTAATGATAGCTACAATTCATGTTACCAGTTACAGCTAATTAAAACCAAACTAGAACACTGAAAAGAGCAGTTAAGAACAGATAAACAGCCAAGTAGCCTGTCAAAGTGTGAAAATCTTTTATGCAAAAAATATGAAATACCTGATCTTTTGTATGCATAAATATCTGGATTTCTTCTGATTTGGAGAATGTAATTACGTCAATTCATTTTGTTAACAACGTTAAGTATATGAATATACAGAGATGAACAAGAATTATGCAAGAAAAGGTTTGTCTGAAGCACCTTATAACACCAAGAGTGCATATATATATAGTGCATATATGTTCAACATATAGGGGTGCTTCCAGTGGAAAAGCTCAGTGAAGCAGCTGTGTGTTGCACTCTCTTGGAAATGGGGAAGTTATCCAGACAGACATTTGCTAAACCATCCAGTTAGTCCTCATCCTCGAAATCCTCTTTCTTGTTAAATGCACTGCTTGAAACCAAGAATTTAAAACAAAGCATTAATATCACCTTTATGTGGCGTGTTAAGTAGTGTTTTAGAGTGTGGAATGGGCTCTTTGCAGCAGGTGTTTTCTGCTCTTTGGCCACGTGGGGCAGAAATCAGCTCATTGCGCCAAAGAAGACGCCGCACTCGAAAACTTATGTGGACAACTGACACACCAGTGAAAGATTTCTGCAGTGAGATTTCTCTATACCTCAAACTATATTTTTCAGTTTTACAAATGAAACAACTTCAAGGATGAGGACTAGATTGTCAAATGCATGTCTGATTAACCTCTTATCATCACAGTCGCTTCTCTGGGCTTCTCGTAACCCAGACTGGGTTTCTGTTGCAACGATGCAGTGTGAATCTTGACCAAAGAGATTTGTGCTTGTTTTAGATTGTACAAGTGAAGTGTGCCATAAGTTGTTTTGATCGGTACTTACTAATCCAAATCACCATGGCTACAGTGACAGTTTGCTTCAGCCTGACTCCAGTGCTAAATTGAAATCTAATTTGTTCTACTGAACTCTGCAGTGGTTCATTTTAAGGCTAAAATGACAAAACGTGAGAGTTCTGTTTCAAATGAGAGTCACAGTTGATGTTAATCTTCTAAAACAAATGAGTTTCAACATTATTGCTTGTCCCTGTGAGGTTATCCAGACAGAGAAGGAGTTTGCTGTAACACAATCAATAACAAAATTCATCAGAGTCTGTTTGAGCCACACTTGGATGTTTGCACAGTTGTGTCAACATGAATGCATCACAGATTAAGTGTGATCCTGGCTTCTATCATCTCTAAACTCTCATTTCAGCAGCTGTGTCATCTGTGTAATCTCATGTTTTAATGGTGTTAATTTAACTGTTCAGCCACAAACTTTCATTTCTTCAAACTTCAGGTGATGGATTAGTATCAGACTGTCTAATCAGTTAGCGAAGGTTGTTGACATGTTGCATGCATAAAGTAAAGGGAAAAGACAAGAATGATACATTTCACGGTGATGAAAGTCACCAGAAAAACCTGCTTTTGTTCAGATGTCGTCATTGTAGAAATCCCTCACACTGATCCGCCTCCGATACGATACAGTATCACAAAAATCATGCGTTCAGGACTGAAATCTTCAAGATACCAGTTATTCAGTGTGGATCAGTCATGCAATTACACAATTAGACAGTGCTACCAATAGATAAAGCGACTTTCATCCATTTTATAGTCATTGTTCAGAGTAATCATGTCCACATTCAAGTTTAGTCACACTACTTTCTGTTTCCTGCTGGAGAAGTGTATAATAACGAAGCATTTCAGATTAATGACATACAGTATCCTTTTGGAAATGCAGATATCTCAGGCTTGTCTTCCTGTGCGCAAATTCACTCGCTTTGCTCTTCCTCCACCGCTGTGACATTGAGAGCGCTGTGACCGCGTGTTGATTTCTGATATTGTGCCATGTGAAACCTAAGACCTCATTTCGAAGTACTGTATTACAGCTGGAGTGTGAGAGGAAAGCATGGCAGGGAGGAAACTGAAAGATGAATTACCATCTTCTGAAACTGATATGGAAACCTGGTAATGTGTTCATTCACCGCCCATCACTCGTGGGTGTTGCAGTACAGAAACGGTTGTGTGACATTCAGGGTTTTACCAACTCGCATCAACACTGCTGGAGACGCTTGGGCTAATCACGCTGCAGATTTGTGTTTGTTTGTGCTTTTAGGATTAATAGAGCAGACTGCATAGCAGGAAAATCATTCAAAGTCTACGATCTATGAGCTATATCAAGAAAGTAAACATTTATACTCACATTTGTGTCATTGGAACTGTAAAAAAGACGAATAAATGTATAGGGGGACGCAGAGATAAGGTATGTTGTGCTTTGCTGCAAATGCTGTACAGAAAATGCACCTGTTGGAGAAACAAACCGGTTTGAATTACTCCAAAGACCCAGTACAACTGTAGCAACATGTTGTCTTTTTTTCTTTTTTGTTTATACTGTTATTGTACACTGAAAATATTGTAATTATACTGTTTTAAGTGCTTTGAAATGCTTTTAATTGCTGTTAATAAAGCGTTTTCGACTTTTTACATAAAATGCATGAGTGGTTTATGAGTTGTTTGTTGATCAAGGGAAACATTATTGTATTGAAGGGTGGAAAGTACATACATTTACAAGTACTGTGCTTAAGTACTGTTTTTGTACTTATGCTGTTATTTTATACTTGATAAATTGTTATTAAACTACCCAACAGTTTAAAAAGTAGTTGAAATGAGTTCCACCTCAACCAGTGACTGTTTAATTGTTAATGGATTTTGAATCCATTGATTTGAGTTAATCATAATAATGATATATAGTGCATCAAGGGACAAATCTGCATAACGAGTACTGGTACTTTTACTTTTGATCTTTTTTCTGGTAATACATGTAAATGGTAAATGCAGAAATGGAAAACGTTTACACTGTGGTTTTAAAGTGTAAAATTACTCATTACTCAATTACTCCTCCATGACAGAGAGGCAGAGTTTACCTAGAAAATTACATAAATAAACATGACACACTATACAATTTACAGATATAACTGTACGACCACACATGACTGAATGAGAATTTGGTCTTAATCAAGTTTTGGTTGTTTACAAGCTGGAGATCTTTTATACATTTTAAGAAATAATGAACAAGGACATAATATAACTCATGAAAGTATTTGTTTCAGTATGAAATCTATGTGTTGTTCAGCACCAGCCACTCAGTTCAGTTCAGGTCATTGTAATTTGTTAACATAAAAGTTTATTCAGGTGAAATGAGGACAGATTTCCTCTCTTTTTTTTCCTTATTTGACTAAGACTCTCTCAGAGACTCTCTCTTTTTTCTTTTTTTTCCTCTATGCATCTGCATCTGCGTGTGTGTGTGTGTGTGTGTGTGTGTGTGTGTGTGTGTGTGTGTGTGTGTGTGTGTGCGCTCATCTGCAGGACACGGAAAGTACGGTGCCTTCCACAGCTTGGTACAAACACATGCTCAGATAATTATATGTCTTCTTCTGACAAACACACACACGCAGCTCATTAACACACATACTCATGGTCACACGCATAAATGTCTCCTGTGCGCATGCATGCACACACACACACATTCACACACACGTGTGTGTGTGAGTCAGAATGGCAGTCCAGCAGGGTGGATTCCTCCATCTGCAGAGAAAGAGAGAAGTAAGTGTTTAACCCTTTGTAGTTTCTAGGTAAGAAGACAAAAAGTCTAAATTTACTTTCTTCTGGTTTGCTTTTTTGTAAGATGTTACTCTTGATTTTAAACTTGTTTGCATGGAGCATGGAGTTCTGTCATTAGCTGACAGTGACAATGACCAACAGCCAGACAGCAGCCTGACATAGAAATATCATGTTTTTTTTATTATTTTTTATTATTTTTATACTGTAATGATTCCTAATGTCAATGTTAAACATGGTCAATGTTCCAAAATTTGAGATGAACATATGTAAAAATGCTTCTTGAAAATCAAAAGCCAGGGTTTGGACGCTTTCTTTGCAATGTTACCTCTACTTCTTTCTCGAGATGAAGTCAGATTGTTTGCACATGCCCAGAAATGGCCGTCTGTTGGTAGCCTGTGATGCTAAGGTTGTTTTTAAGGTTGTTCCATGGGTTGTTCACTTTGTCCACACATATTTCAGATAGGGTTCTCGGAAAGAGAAAAATAAAAGTTAAATCCTACTACTACTGTTTATTAACTTCGTCTCCGGGGCCAGTGGAAGTCTGCTGAGGGGCAGCTTCTGGGAGCTAACCAATCAGAACAGAGTGGGCTCATCGGGGCCTTAAAGAGACACAGGTTGCTACTGTGTGTCACGATAAGCTAACAACAGTGAGGGAAGATCTCCGGTTCAGCAGCTATGATAATTCAGTATCAATTTAGTTTTAACATTCAGTGATAAAGATTTGTTTGTATGTGTGCTGAACACCTCACGCAAACAACTGGTTTGTAATTCAGTTATATAACTTTTTGAGAAAGGCCCTTTAACTGTGCAACGTTCAGCTGTCTAAAGACTAAACTAAAGTTGACAACTGTGAGAGAAACATGGTGAAATCTTTTGTCATCAATCCAAAACAGTGCTCCTAGAGACATGTCCACCAAGGTGGTGTTTTGGTGACCAAAGACAGCCTGCTTACAATGTGACTGCTGCTACCACCCACATCTACAGACCAACCAATTAGAAGTCAGCAGGACATCACAGAATATGCTATTTTGGAATAAAACTCAGTGGAAAAAAATATACAATCTTTTTAAAAAATGCATGGCATGCAAAAAAAACTATGATTACCACACATTGATTGCAATCTGACAGCCTCAAATTGATATAATCTGACATCGATTGCAACCAAGATTTTATTACACTCATCTCTTACGGAGTGACATGCAATAAACTGACACTTTAAAGCTCAATATCAACTGATATGATAAGAGCCTTTAGGTTGGTCTTGTTGATTCATTTCTCATCTTGAGGCCTTGTCCTGAAGAGGCCCCACAGTGTCAAAATTTAGCTTTAATACTGCCATTATTTGTGCTTGCATGATTCATATTCCTAAACCAGGGTTCTCCAACATGACGCTTGTAAGCTAGTAGCATGCTACCCGTTTCTGAGTGGCTCGCTAAAGGTTCAAAGAATACATACATTTGATAACACAAAGTTACTTGGTAAACCTGTTTAAATTTCTATCCAATCAAATTCACAGACATCCCGCCCTCTTCTGAGACATTAGGTAATGTTAGCAGGCTAGCAAGCACGCACCAGATTTGACAATGACCGCGGAAAATAGCCATGTCAATAAACAACATTAAAATATACTATTTTCAAGAGGAATTTTTTTTCACAAATGTGAATGACAAGTGTGTGTATTTCATCTGCGGCGCAAACGTGTTAGTGGCTAAAAGATGTAATGTTGAGCACCATTTCATCAAAATCCATGAGAGGGACCCGGATGCAGACAAAATGTTGCAGACATCTAGACCTCCGCCTCCACAGTTGACAGGGAATCACATGATCTTAGCAGCAGTAATTGTTCCTCTTTGTGTCGTTTTTGTGTGAACATCTGCATTGCACATGTGAATCGTCCCCTTGCGGCAGAAGGAGGATGTAACAGTGTTAAGATACAGAGTCTATTAAGGATCTTTTTAACAAGTTTGTTGGGTTTTCTAAGGTTTTATGTCTATCAGACTTTAATATATTGAAGAATCCAGCAAGCTTATACAGATACACTTAAAAATGTCAAGTAGCTCCAAGCATTTAACGTTAGCAATTTTTGTCTTATTGATGCAGTTCATTTAAGGACTTTTAAAATATATTAGTAAAGTAATGAATGCTAAGTTTAAATGAGTTTAAAATGGATACCGTGTTTGAATCATTACATTTGTTCATTAAGTGGGCAGCAGGGGTTAGCTGCCTGGAGGCTCAGTCAAGTCTAGGCTTAGTCACTAATGCCTAATGCTGGAGCCTGCAGTGCAGCACGCAGTTGACATTAGCTTGACTATTACCACAACCATATAGATTGACCTGAAATAATAATAATAATAATAATAATAATAATAATAATAATAATAATAATAATAATAATAATAATAATAATAATAATAATAATAATAATAATAACAATAATAATAAACTGGAGCCTACCACAGTCCCAAATTCAACACCACACATGGGAGAACAATGTGGAGACACCTGGATGCTCACGACAAAAATGCAGTGCATTTCCATGGTACGCTGATGAGAAGCATCTGCTAAAAAATTATATACTTTTATAAACTTGAATTTTGAATGACATTTGTGTGTTAGCATATAAAAGTTTGGAATTTGTTAAGCAGTGAAATATTGAGTAGCGCTATTTTTCCCCATTGCATTTGCCATAGATTTAAAGGTTATTTGGGGTCAGTAGATCACCTTGGATCTAGGAAAACACAAGGAATGATTAGATCATTTGCTTGCTGTTAACCAATAAAACCATATAAAGAAAACTAGAAAAAAGTATATGAAACGGTAGAGGAAAAGATGAGCACCAATAGTTTAGGGATGTGTTAATGTTAAACTTGTTATATACTGTGAAATGTATCTGTGTTAGAGCAATGGAAAATTACTGAAAGGAAAACCTTTGAGTGAACTGCGTGTCTGTACGTCTGGGCTACAGGTCAACAAGTGCTTATCTCAGATTAACATTGTGTGTATAATTGCAAATGGAAAGAGGAAGCTCATAATGCCAAAAGAAGAGACCTTGCTACACAGATGCTATGCTGATGAGAAAGGTTAACTTGCAAAACCTGCACATGCCCTAAGACTTGTTTGTCACACTCTATAAAAGAAAGTTTTTGTGTAAGGAATAAAGACTTGTATTCACATCTTGATCAATGCATCAATGCAGGTTACTGAGAGGATAGTTTTTCCCTGACCAGGATCACTGAGCATCATTTTCTTTAAAAAAAAAAAATGTTCCCATGCTCTAGGGCCCTAACATAAGACGCACAGTTTTATTGACTGTTTTCCATGATTGGCTAACTGTTATGTGTTCCTTGCTGATGTTCCTAAGTGTAAATTGTTTGGGTCAATTTATAACCTGTTTATGTTAACATAATAGCTGGGTTCATTTTGATTTTGACATTAAAGGATGCAATAAAAGTGATAAGGGTCACATTGTTTATAGGAAATTGTTAGACTAAATAAATAAATTTGATGTTAACATTACTTAAAACATTTAAAAGAACTGACAGCTTCTTAAAAACTTCTCAATCTAAAATTTTGTGTAAAGCCTTAAGAGAGTCAATTGACACGTTTCACGGGACTTTCTGTCTACAAACAGAGAAGGTAAAGGAGCTGAAAAACAACACTTAAAAGACTTGCACATGCTGTTTGTTGTGTTTACACAAAAGGTGCTCATCCAGCTGGTTTGGCTATATGAATAAATCTTACTTATGACATTAGTAGCTCTCGGCCACTTTCATTCTGTTACAAAAAGTTGGAGATACCTGTCTTTAATGAATGTATGTTTAATCAAACTGCAAACAACAAACCTGAGGCCATTTACAGTAATATTAACCTGTAACCTAGTCCCCTAGCGGGTTTATTCAACCGTGTATTGTCAAACACTAAAACAAACAATGATTCAGTATCAAATGCACTGCAACTGTTTGGGAGAAAATCCGGTATTACATATTACAAATATTATATTACATTTTGTTGTGTAACCATTCTCACGGTGTGAAACACAGCAGGAACCAGGTGCACACATAGTTTTCTTCCTGTTACCTGTCCCCCTCTGTTTCCGTCACTCTCTGCCTCTCACACACACGCAGTGAAACAGATCACTGCTTTGTTTTCTGTGTTGAGGCCAAGAGGAGACGTATTCAGGATGCTGTGGTCAGAGACCTCCAGTCTATTGTCTTCCTTTATTGACTGCTGTCTACTTGAGTGTGATGTGTGCCACCGCCAGTGTAGTATTCAGATCCACTTTAAAAAAGTACAAAACCCACAATGTAAATCTGTTCTACTACAAGTAAAAGTCCTGCATTAATCCCTGTAGTACAAGCGCACAAGTATCATCAGCAAAAGCACAGTTTAAAGTATTCATTGTGAAAACCTATTATATTAATTTGTTATATCTAAGGCTAAGCTCATTCAACTACTTTTATTTTAATCTATAATGATGCATCATATTTTATAAAGTTATCATATTTTTTGTGTTGTAAAATCTTAATCAGCAAATTGAAGTAGCATAACACTAGGATAAAGCACCTGAAATGATTGATTTGCACACTGACATATATATATATATATACTGACATATTAACAACATTTATTTGGAGTTGTGCTAACTGACAGATGTGAGTTAATATTTACTCTCCTTTCAGCTGTTTTGGTCTCCACCAACACCAGAGGGAAATACCCAGCTCTTTATTAGCTAAATGCTCCACTATGTTCACCAAATAGTTGCTAACTTTGTCTGTCTGTGGGTTATTGTGGGTCAGATGGTGTATTGAGGGTATATCAGAGCTTTTACACTGAAAACAGGGATAGCAGTTTGAGTGAACTAAAACAGTAAAATTGCAGACCAAAAACCAAAGAAATGAGTAAGATATTAAACTGCTCCATGAAGCTGAGAAGCAGAGTCAGATAATAATTGTTTGTCAAGAAAAGAAACTCCTTTCACATAGTAGTCATGTGATTCATTGTTAGTATGAATTATACTACTACTTAAGTTACCTACAATGTACAGTTTAGAGCAAAATTAAGAGGCCATGTAAATTAAGAGGTGATGAATCACAACAAGCTAGCAAAGCTCTGTAAACGGAACCACATTCCCACGCATTACACAGAACTACTCTCCAGAGACTGAATATGTGATCACTGTTATTAGTCTTTGGAGCCGTTTCTGAGGAAACTAACGTGACTGTACTCTCTGGGGTGAAGGAGCACATGACTGAGTGCAGCAGTGTGGCTCATTGATGGGTTTTTAATCCTTTTTGGACAACAGCGGAGGTCTACAGCACAGAGAAATAAGATACATCAGGCTTTTGATACACACACAATACTTTTAAGTGGATAGATTGATGTTTGGTTTGGCTCTGCACATGAGATTTGACAATAAGAAAAATATAGAAAATCACCAGCCATATCCTCCAAGTTATCAAAGTTAACTACTAACAGTATAACTGACATTGCAGTTTCAAACAATGCCAGCTAGCTAAATATACTATTCAGACAGCGTGGTGACCTTTAGCTTCTATTTTCCTCATCCATGCCATCCATTAACTGTACTGATCTTTTTAATTTTATGTACACATGTATGATTCTTTTTTTAAAAAAATAATGCCCAATAGTTCTGAAAAATATTAAATATACTAATTTTCTAAACAGATGGATGACAGATTAAAGGAAAAACCACCACAAGCCTCCAGAACAGTTTCAGTTTCATCACTTGATATGCACGTACACATGATATGCTATAATTTATGTATATTTGATGAGATCTTTCTTTTTTCAAATGTTAAATATTTTTGTTGTCTTTGCATTAGTTATTACAGCGTTTACTAACACTAACTCTAACTCTAATAAACAAAAACCAAAACCACAAATGAAATGTTTGTTATGTCAAGTTTTCAGTGAAAGAAAAAAATTATAGTGGATAATATAGAGTTATCTTTTTTAACGCTATTTTTTTCTAACCTATTTTTATAGGGATCAAAATCCCACATGAGGCAGGTTTCATTGTGTGGTTTAATTAAAAAAAAAAAATACAATGATTAATGATATAAAAAGCTAACTTGGGGCTTATTTATGTACAAAAAAGGGGCAAACAAAATGAAAAAAACCAAAAAAGCCAGACAGATGAATTCATCATGGGACGTGAGGTTAACTCAAAATAGCAGGAACAACTGTATTGAAAGTGCCTCATTGCAAAATATATTAATAATTTGAGAAGTGAGTGTAGTAATGTGTGTGTAATGGCAAATCCATCCAATCAAGACTTTTGTTTAGTTGTTCTGCTTTTTAGATGGAGGTTGTGGTGCTAAACTTAGGGATGTGACGGATGCTACAGCAAAGGTCACAACACAAATTTCAACATTATATATCTTTTGTACTTTTCTACTCTGCAGAAGAGTTTGACTACTTTATATAGGTAAAAATGCATACTTAAGTATTTATATAGCAGTATTCCTCTTTTCTCTTTCTGAATGTGTTAAAAATATTTTTGATGACTCATCCTGCACTTAGAGACCAGTTTACACCTCCATATAAAACCACTCTTGACGGTCAGCTTGTAAAGGTCGTACCAGCTTGCTGGGCGATATAACTTGGAAGTGTGTGTTTGGATATCACTTGGTAAAAGCGCAGCCCCCTCTGTCATTTGAATAGGCACAGCTGCAATGCAATGTCATCCAGCAAGTTGCTACGTTAGTCAATCAAATACATCCTGTTAGATCACTTTGTAACTTGTACATCATTTTCCTATTGTTAAGTTTAAAATGACTGTCACTGTAGTTTTAAAAAACATCCTCAGATTTTCTAAACCGCTGTGAAATGTTTTGGTGTCTGATAATCCTTCAGACTCATGGATCTTTTTTTTCAACTTGGACTTGGACTCACATCCCAAACAATGTGACCCCCTTTAAAAATTGTTAATGCAGGGCTATTCTTGGTCTGGACACCCACTAAGTGATGCTTACTTTGAAGTGTTTTCAAATTTCATCATGAAATTCATCAGCACTCTGTTACCGTTTTTTTTTTCTGTTTTTTTTTTTGTGGTCTAGCATGTCTGTTGACATTGTCTAGTCTTGATTACTGCTTTCTGGTCAAGGAGTGCGCTTTAATGGACTTATTGGCTGGAAAGTATGTAGTGAATGTCTCTGTTTTCAGTTATGATTATATCACTACTTTCTGAGCGGGACTACAATAGCCAATGAGTGAAACAAGTCTTCAAGGAGATGAAAGTGAAATGGCGACCACGAATAAACAACAAACCGTTGTACGGGTGCGTTGAACAGCTGAGACGGAAATAAGGCTTGTCGTTATGTGGCAAGAACACAATGGCCTATATAACATGTCTTCCAAGATGTTTCATAAGTATACGGACAAATGAAGGAGCTTTACTAAAGCAAGTTGTTGCACCATATCAATCTCCATTTTGTTTACATCTGCTTCCCTATGAGATCATGTGACATCACGGGGTACTGCATTGCTCCCTCTGGCATGATAATCTTGATAATATCCCGTAGTGTTATCCTGTCCGGTCAATGGTATAAACTTTAATGTCAAAGTGGAACTCAATGCAAAAGATTTGATATTTTTTTGTTTTACTCTGAAATGTTGCCTTTTTAAATGCTAGTGTGACAGAGTCTTTGAGCTACTGGCTACAGTATACACTCGCTGGGGAAAATGGTGCAATGAAGACAAACACAGGTGTAATTAATAACAATATTTATGGCTGAATCAAACCAGTCAGGTGAGTCTGTTCCAGGACACCGATACTGTGTACACTGCCATGGATTACTAGGAAGCTTACATAGATCCATGCTATTGTCTAATTTACTTACTTTATTTAGTTATTTATCAGAGACAACACACATTAATTCACATCAAAATGATGTAAATGTGTCAGATTTAGCCAAAAGGCCAGTTTTCATCTGTGGTGCCTGAGCAGATTGGTGTTAAGAAACAAACAAAAAGCAGATCATTGTTAGTATTATTAATTCAACTGTGCTTTTCTTGCTATCTTCCTGCAATGTCTGCTGTGAAAAAGACCTTTAGGCGTAAGTTAAACCTCAGTGAGCTGATCTGTGTGTGCAGGTGAGCACAAGCCAACCACAGGACTTGTGCAACATTAGTGTTTTTGATTTCATCATCAGGATCACCTCCACATGGAAAAGCTGTTATTTGTGATCATGTGATTTTGTGGCCTCCACAATGACCTCCACAGAGCCACGGCAAAGGCGGGAACACACTAAGAATAAGTCAAGTGGAAAAGAGGCAAGATGATGCAATTTTAACTTTTTTTTACAATATAGCCCATTTAATCACAAGTAAACCCAATGTGTTTTACACATGTGCAAACCAGCGTCCACTTAACAGTAAACCAAAGACACCACAGACACACTGAAGATGATGTCATTACAACAATCATTGTTTCATTGTGACTTTAACATGTGAAATAAATAAGAGATGATAATTAAAATATGGAATCATTTGACCAGTTCCTTCCATGGAAAAGGTAATAACTTTTTTTAACCGTAAACTGAACAATTATTAGAGAACACAGCTACACAATTATATTTTTTTATGTGTGGAGAAGGAAGTTGTCCTTTCCTGTTCTTGGGCCTCAACACTAGCTATGGTGTGAATGGAAATACCCCACACTGTCACACATACACACACACACAGTGGCCCAATGCTAAAAAACATTGAGTTGTTTGTAGGGCAGATGGTGTATTTGCATTTCCTCTGCAATATTCCATCTAATCTTTCCTTACACAGAAGCTTACATCATATGACCCTGGTCCTTTCGTTTTAAATTTTTATTCACATCACCTCATTAAAATGTAGAGTGCTTCCGATGATATGTGATGTCCCTTTGATGAGTGCTGAAAAAAACAGACAGTTCCTCTTCTCTCTCTTCAGAGGGCTGTGGCTTTTTGAGAGAATCTGCCTGTGTGCGTGTGCGTGTGTGTGTGTGTGTGTGTGTGTGTATGTGTGTGTGTATGTGTGTGTGTGTGTGTGTGTATGTGTGTGTGTATGTGTGTGTGTGTGTGTGTGTGTGTGTCCATGCACGTACAGTATAGGAGCCTGTTTTTGTCTCAGTATCAAAGCATCTCTGTATATGAGCAGCGCTGCAGTGTCAGGCGCACTGTTGCACCTCTTTAGCTCAGTGTTACATCAGCCTCACTGAAGTAGATAGCTCCTCTGTACTGTAGCAGCTCAGACTAATGTATACGACCAGACTCATTGAGGCAAATCAAGCTGGTTGCTGCCAACTTAATGTCAACCAGCCAGTGTCAACCTAATAAGCTAAAGAGGGGACGAACCACAACTCAACCAATGCAAAGGAAACATAAGCAACTTAACCAAACCACACCAAAGCAGAAATATAAGAGAAGAGACAGACAAAACTACTTAATACAAAGTAGTCTAGACTAACTTAATATGCTTAGGAGACTAATCACAACAAGTCTTGGGTAAATCATGTCAGGATGAGGTAAAATATATCAGAGTAAACCAAACCAAGCCAACCCAACCCAACCCAACCAAACCAAACCACACCACACCAAAGCAATAATATAAGAGAACAGACAGACATAACCAATTTAACACAAACTAGTCCAGACTAATTATTCTCAGGAGACTAATCACAACAAGTCCTGAGTAAATTAGGTTAGAATAAGGCAAAACATGTCAGAGTAAACCAAACCAAACAACGAAACAGCAACTGCCACAAACAGGATTAAATTTAGACCCACAGAATCAAAAACACCCTACCCAACCCGGATAAAATAATCCATTGTATGGTCATCTAACAATAAAACCAGGTCAGTTAAAACTGAATCCATTCAAAACAAAATCAACATACCGGAAAACACACCAAACAAGCAGCCAATCAAACAAGCCAAATAAAATAAAGTAATTAATCCCAACCCAAAAAGGATAAACTGAAAGACAAACAGGCAGCCAACCGACCGAGTTGTTTCAATCAACTGGCTATCCAACTGACTTGAGCTAAACAAACATCACCTGTCTGAACCAACCACCCAGCATACTAACCACCTGAAGCTGGGCTCAGACTTTGAAATCACACACTTAAGGAGAAACTTCACAGATGTTCTTTTCTCTAATCTCAAATATGCACACACTACAAGATAATAAATAATGGTACGTCACACACTACAGGATATTATTAAGATTATCATGCCAAAGGGAGCAATGCATCACCTTGTGATCTCACATGATCTCATGGGAAACAGATACAAACAAAATGGACACTGACATGGCGCAACAACTTGCTTTAGTACAGCTCTTCTCTTTTTCCAGACGCTTATGATATGTCTTGTAAGGCACGTTATATAAGCAGTCACGTTTTTGTGACATATCAGCAAGCCTTTCCTCTATCTCAGCTACACCCCTACAACAGCTTGTTGTTGTTTCAAAAGTCCTCTCATTTGCTCCCATTTCCTCGTGGACTTGTTTCTCCCATTGGCTATTGTGGTCCCACTGGTAAAGTAGTGATGTAACGATCCAGATTTTGTTTTGAAGATTTTAAGATTGGGTCTGTAAACCCGCCTGTGGCTCAGAAGCTAGAGGGGGTTGTCCACTAATCGGAAGATCGTCAGTTCGAGTCCCAGCTCCTCTGCATGTCGATGTGTCCTTGGGCAAGATACTTGACCCCTAATTGTTCCTGATGGCTGTGCCATCGGTGTGTGGATGTGTATGAATGATTAGATTTTCTATGATGGGCAGGTTGAGACCTTGCATGGTAGCCCCTGTACTGTGTGAATGGGTAAATGTGATTCATAGTGTAAAAAGTACTTTGAGTGGTTGGAAGACTAGAAAGGCATTATACATGTACAGTCCATTTACCAATCATAGATGCAGAAATAGAAGTATGCAGCTTACTTCTTGTCAAGTCAGCAAGAGCTTACAATAGAAATTTATGAGGAGGTGAATCATATTATATGTAAAAAAAAAAAAAAAAAAAAAAAAAAAAAGGCAATACTGCCGCTGTAATTAAACAGAGAGAAAGGGTCTGGCAGACAATAGCAGACCAACTGAATGCCTAAGTAGTCCAGAAATATTTACTTACTAACCACTACACCACTGAAACTATCATAATTACAATTCAAGGAGTTACTTGTCATTTTCACAAATTAACATCTGCACACTTTGCCTTAAAGTGAGCAGTGGAAGTTAATGTCACTCAGGAAATTTGCCATGAAGACTAATTACAAACCACAATGCAAGAATTTGTCCTACAACCACATGTGCAAATCTCTATCTATCTATCTATCTATCTATCTATCTATCTATCTATCTATCTATCTATCTATCTATCTATCTATCTATCTATCTATCTATCTAAATGTTCATACAGAACAAACACAAGTGGACTAAGGAGGACTTTGCAACAAGTCAAGATTAAATATAAGAACATTTTGCAGGCTGGTAAGTGCCTTGATTGTTGATAACAATGTACAAATGAGGTGTATAAATGACTTAGAAAGTGCCTAGTCACATATTTTATTGTCTGTACTGATTTTAGCAGTTAAGAAAAAGGCACATGTGGCACGAGGCTGTGGCCCACCAACCCCAGACCTCACTACATCAGAGGAGTTGGCCCTTGACCTGAACCAAGGCCTGTGATGGAAGGGGATAGCCACTGACTCTGTCCCATCTACAGAAACTGCCCTCTACATACAAGGTACATTATTCCAGTACTGCACATGGAAATCAACCGTGTGGACTCTTTGACGTTGGTTTGCCTTGCAGCATCTGGCAACACACTCACTCTTCTGGAGCCACCAGACGATAATCCGGTAAGTATTATTCATTACATTTATATGTCTTGGCATGTCCTGTCAACACTAGGTCAAGTTCTGTTGAATATGGCAGTGGGAAGGCACTTCTGCAGCAGATGATGAGGAGACTGTGGACTCCAGAAGGTTTGAGGTATCATGTCAGTCTTGTGGAAATACTTATTTAGTCCGTAATGGATAAGAAGTCAGTGATATGGGGCTCATAGAAAGTAATTGTAATTGTAAACAGGACCCAGATGCTGTACAGCCTGATAGCCAGCCTGGGAACATAGTGAGTTTTTCCTAAAGGAAATCCACATTATGCACAGTTCCTGCTGTGCTAATTGATCAATGTATCAACAAGTCTTTTCTCCATCATAGCTGTCCAATGCACCCGTACAACAGCTCGTTGTTGTTTCAAAAGTCCTCTCATTCGCTCCTATCTCCATGTAAACCTTTTTCCCTCATTGGCTATTGTGGTCCCATTCAGAAAGTAATGACGTAACCATCCAGATTTTGTTTCTTGAGATTTAAGATTGGATCTGTAAACCTCTCATATTACTAGATAATTTGGGCTGACCATTGGTAATGACCAAGGTCCCGGACCAGATTTCTCCTCCAATTGTCATGAGGGGTGAATTGGGGATAAATTGGCCCAAAACTCCTGTGGTCTGAGCATGCCTTAACCTGCGCAGAGTTACATTTGGTTAAATTTAACCACTAGTCCAGTTTTCACAGAGGGCTCTGTACTGTGAGCTGTGCTGTTTTTAGCTGTGTCTTGGTAGCCTAGGACAACGATTCAAAAGTCTACTTTTACTGTATTATGTTTCAGATTTTTTATTAGCTTAATTCTGATTGAAATGCAAGAAATTATGGAGTTTGATTAATCAAATCATAAGCTAACAAGTCATTCTTGCTGGGTTCAATTTTACTCCATACAGCACTTTCACATCCAGACTGTGGAGAATGGACAGAAGCACTACATCCATATTATTTTTTTCACAAAACGCCATCCCAATTCGTTTCAGACTAGAGTTAACAGACTAAATAACTTCCACATTCACACAGACTACCCTCATCTGTCAAAGGGGCGACTGTTGTCTGGGATTCACCCAAACATCTCTGCTCTGTCAGTGTAAATGTGTTTTATTGTCAACAAATCCCATGAAAAACCAAAACCAATATTTTTTTTTATCCTACTTATATTATTTTTCACCAGCAGCAGGTTTTAGTTGGTTTCAATTGAACATTCTGTTGATATAGCGAGAGTGCGTTTAGCAGCCTGGTGCACCTTTTTGTAATTGTTTTCAATGGTAGTGAAGCTTTTTGCCCACTTCTTTTGTGTTGCTGAGTGCCTTGCGTTTTTCCGCCCTGAGCGATTTTGAAAAAACTTCAAAATCAGTTGACATTATTTGCGTTGCAAATCGAGTGAATTGAAAGGCAGGCCCTCTATAGTGGTGATAACAACAAGTAGAGATAACAGACGGTAGAGATAACTGTGGTTACCATGATCTGAACAGAAAACAGCAAGTCTGGAGTGAGTTCACTTCACAGGAAAAAACTAAGGATGTTAGGCTAAGGACAGGTGGTTCGATGATTGCAAAGAAACAATAAAAAATACTTTTTAAAATTGTAGGCTGTGTGGCTGTGTGGTGAGCCACCATTTTGTCCACCATTTTGTCTGACTTGTGTCCAGACAAGTATTGACAGACATCCACTATCTCATCCGCAAATTCTCTTGTTAGAGAATTATCTGTACTACTCTTTATTACAGCTGTGTTGTGAGTTTGTAGACTAGTTTTTCTCTGATCAGCTAACTGCTAACCAAGCTAGCCACTTTACTAGCTTGAGACAATGTTTTCCTAATGCAACATGTCAAGTAACTTTTTAATTATTTTTAAAAAAACAAAACTTTTTCAACAAAAATTGTACATATTATGTACATAAACAAATACACAACACAATACAACACAGGAGTGCTGATAACAACAAAAAAGTTCATAAATATCAAAAAACAAGCAATGAAAAACAAATCAATGCAATGAGAGACAAATAAAAATTCAAAATAGGTTCAAAACTAAGTAATAAGAATATTGTGAAAAAAATAAAAACAAATCTTATGAAAAAAATAAGGACAGACATTACAAAAGGGCAATTAATTTGGCTTCAGAGGGTTTCATCAAATATATTTCTGTAATGTTCCTAGGACCTGTTTCATTTTTATTGTTTGCAACAGCAGAGAGTTGAGCACTGAGTTGAACTCAATTAACAAAGAAAGAGGGAAAGAGGGTCGGGAACCTAAATACTTCTGTTTGTGAATAAAAAAGTCTCCCAATAAAATAAAAAAGTTGAAAACATAATTTAGATATTTGTGACTCATATTAACACTCATAGTAACAAATTATATATTAAAACTGTGAATAACATTAGTGATGTTGAAAACATGAGAATTTAAATCAGACCAAAATTTCATTGTTATTTTACTATGTAACTGCTGAATAGAAAGTCAAAGTCATGATGTCACGTCCGGTCTCACCTTTATTCCTCTGGCTTCTGTAACTCAACGTGATCTCTCATTTGCAGATTCTGTCCTTCTGAAAAATTAAATCATGTTCCTGAGGTTTACTTTCCATATTCTAAAACAATTCAGCATCCACTGCAAAGCTTGCTATCAGAAGATAACAAAGTCAAACAATGATTACTTTGTGAGCACAGAAAAGCACTACAGTTCCCATCAGAAAACCACCAGCAGCACAGTGCAGGCACCTACATCATCATAACCTGGTTTTGTTTTTAGTTGCAATTACTGCCACTACATTTCTAGATCATTCACTCTCTGTCCTGCAGTTATTATAGACATTACAATCCCTCAACTAGCTCATGTACGCGTCTCCTCCATGTCTGAAAACGTCTAGGCTTTATGGGAAATAGTGTTTGTTAAAGGCCATTAAAAACATAAATATTGAAAAAACAATGATATTAGACCATTTTCAAATTAAACTACTATGCTTACCTAAACAACCTAAACATATAAAAGGAGTTATATGACATACTGTTGAGAAAAGCTCTGTTCCAAGGCAGGATTTTTAGTTATTAGCATAGTGGCATACAGTATGGGATTTGTTGGTTTTCTTACCTCTGGAACCAGAAGTTCTGGTTTCACATCAGCTTTCAATTACTGTTGGGCTAACCGGTAAAGTATTTTACTTTTAATGATTACTCTTGTTGACTCTATGTATATGTTATGTTTACTTGAATAATTACAGTACTGCACTTCCTATGAGGACTTAATGTTGATCTTTAAGGCTACAGATGATACTTTCTTTCTGCCATGATAATGTAACTAATTTGACAGCTAGTTTGTTCTTACTGTACTAATACATTTTTACAATAACTTTAGTCCAACTTTTGTTTATTGTATATTTTTCTGATTTGTAATTACCATCAATGAATTTGTCACAGTTTCACCATTACATCCAGTTGGAAGTGTGTTTAGTTCACTGCACAGCTGTGCACCTACAAGCATAGTGTCCAAAAACTATTAAAACACATCAGTCAGCCTCTCTATTGCACTTACTGACATGGTCCTTTATTACTGTGGAGATGGACAAAGTAGTTACATCATGAAACCATCCTGCTGTTGTATTTACGTCACACAAACACAAAGTGAAGATGTTTAAGAAAACTACTCAGCCTATTTTATAAATTGAAATATATTTGTGACTTTTGTTTTAAATATTTACATCTTCAGTAGGAACAAAGACAGGCAAGGGAAGTCATAAAGAACCTTTGTTCACTCAGGGAATAAAAGTCAGATAACACAGGGTCACAGTCATGTGCCCATTGTGTCATATGCCACTTGCAACTTACTGTAACAGCCAAATAACCGAACTGAGTTATTGGAAATGATAAATTGTGTTTGACTGATGCACTTCCTGTACTGGCTCTACTCAACTTCCTGTTTACAGCTCCACACATCCCACAAACCCCTGCTACTCTAATAGGAAATGTTATACACAGGCCCGAAGCCTGCAGCCGGCTGGGTATAAATCTGTTATTTAGAGATTATTTTCATGGCATTTCAACTTTACTGTGACACCTGTAAGTCTGACGAATGGAAGTTTGCACATGATAACACTTTAGTTTGGTTTGTGCGGGTTAAAACTGTCCCTCAGTAAGTTGACCTTCAAGCCCTTCGTATGATTTGTATGTATGTTATTTTGCTAAAAAAAACATTGTTAACACAGCAGCATTGACATGGAAAACCCTAATTTTGGTCATTTTATGCTCTCTTAAAGGATGAGAAACTTGGATAAACCTCAGGCTCATCAAATCCTTCCAAGACACACTGGATAAACCACAACAAGCACGTACGTCAAACTGAAAACAAGTCTCATTTTTCATTTGCTGCACACTGGTTTTCTTTCTTTCTGTGTCATATATTTGTAAAAGCCTTAGACTTGTGACTTGTCAGGTTTGTTAGTGCTGACGCAATGTTCAAAACCTTCCTCTAAAAATTCCACTATTGCTTTAATTTTTTATGACAGGAGGTAGATCAAGTGTGAATGCTGAAGCAGTTACAGGGCATCCAATTGTCTTCAACCAAATACCGCACACGGGGAATTCGCACGGTAGGACGTTTTTACTTTACAAACAAAGGATCAAAATCCTGCAGTAGTTATAATCACTGGATGTCCCCCAGGTCATATTTGTTTGTGCAAAGAAGGTTTTGGCTGCAGAAGAGCTGACATTACAGAGATAAGAGAGACAAAAGTTCTTTCTGTTCAAGAGAGCCAGCAATCCAAGTCTTATTTTGACTGTTGATGTTTTTTTTTTTGTTTTTTTTGCTCACACCATGAGAAAAGAATCTATCTATGGAAAAGGTACCATAGATAGATAAATAGGTGGCTAGATGATTGGTAGCTTTGTTTTGCAGGCTGGATTTTTTTTATTACTATATTTAGTTGATTTTATCGGCTCTTTCAGTCTCTGTTGACTCACAGTCACAAGTACATCTTCTTATCTTCCCTTTCTTACTACATGTCCTCTACCACTTCTTTTCTGAGGAAATGTTGCCTATGCAGTGTGTGTGACAAATGTCATGTGAGCCTGTGAGTGCAAAAGGGCAAAGGTGCTTGCATACAGATGTGTGTACAGACAGTTGTCTGGCAAGTTACACCTGACACAACAGTAACTTACAAATGCTCAAAGCTTATAAATGTGTCTTCTCTTTAAACACTAAGAAAACAACACTCATCCTAAAATAGATGTATTTTTTATGTTACTCAAACATGCAGGAAATATTGGAAATCCAAATTAACAGTTTTGACTTTGCTCGGGGAAGTTTGGTGTTCATCTTGTGCTGCTCCTGTGCCCTCTGGGTTAATGACAGGTTTATCTCATACAACATATAATCACTGGCAGTTAGCAGAGAAAACACATCATTCAGTGAGTCACAGCAAGACTCAGTGTAATTCTGTCTCATGATATCTCTCCAAACAAAGGCAGCTGTTATTCCCCCCCTGGTTTAAGAAAAGTTAAATGACTTTTATTATCAGGATTAAGTTGGATGGTCCAAGATGAAGATGTTTGTGACGTAAAAAGAAATTAAGCTCAGTTCAAAGTTGAATTAGTTATATTGAAAGAATGTCAAGAGGCTCTATACTTAAGGACTTAAGGACAGAGAAGTATTGTAGTAATAGTGATTTTCTTGGGAATCTTGATGGTTTTAGCATCCAGAAGGGATTTTCTATTCTAAACTTAAACATTATAATGGGAAGATTCAGATATTTCTAGTCTCAATAGACAACTTGTAGGCCAACAAAAATAAATAAGAATATCAAGGATTTAGCATTTCTCCACTGGAATTTTATTCCTATGGTGTGAAATTTCACAGTGGGAAATACAAATAAGTATATGAAGTATAATTGCATAGTTAAAATTAAAATAAACGTAATGAATCTTAATAATTTCAAAACAGAGAAGTGGCAGTATTACTATTAAAGCTGACAACTAGTGCTCTGTAAGTTACTTTTTTCAGATAAGATTGAAGGCATGGATTTATATGTTTAATCCACCCCATGCTGCATTTATGGCTATTAGGAACTGTTTTGTGTTTTACACCACGCATTGGTCTTTTTAGCCCCCATTCCACCCACCAAATTGGACTAAACATATCTCAAAGGATGCTGTAAACCATCGCTCACTGTGAGAAAGAAATGTATCGCTTAACCAGACAGACACTTTAAATGTTTTAAAATGAACGTACCCCTGCTGAGTGGAGGCTTTCCAGCTGCTTGGTTTGGATGTATTTCAGTGATTTTAGTGAAAAAGAGCCAAACAAGAGCAAGTCCAGCTGCGATGCATTTACGAGTTTATTTGAACTGATTTCAAGTTGAACTGACTTTAATTTGACCACATAAAAACAAAATTTTAACAATGTCTTCATAGAAATCACATTAAGAAAAGTGTGAAATTCATAAATCAAGGCAGCTTTATTGGATAAATAAAAAGATGGAAGAGTAGTATGGATGAACAGAATAACACTACATGTAAAGCTCTGGTTTTAGTGTAACACACTAGGGTTTTCCATCACAAGACTTCCTCCTCTCCTGCCTCATGTGCCTCATTACGCCACTGTAATATTTCATCAGCCGTTTGACTCACCGTGTAAGCGAACGCGAACGCACAGACAAACAGATCTAATCTCTGTGAAGCCAGTGAAAGACCTTTTAAACCCCTATTAGGTTAAAAAAGTCAGGTGCTGTTGCACAAACTCTACCGCAGGTTTCTGAATCAAAAGGTTTCACGTCTTCAAAAACAAAGGTATCAAAGCTGCTCCATCACCTTGGGCAACTAAGCAGCCTCATGCTCCTGAAATTGATTTTTTTCGCTGAACTCTGGGGAAAATGATGTGAGATACAGTACACTTGACTAAAGTGAAACTTGAAAGGCTTGTGCAACATACTTGATAAGATTATAATTTACTGCTTTTATTTGTTGTAGATATACAGTGTTGCTTTGAGGGTCTCTATTGCATTGCGTTGCATTTCATTATGCCGTTGTCTTGTTTTGGGGTATTAGGTTGCATTGTGTTGCGCCATATTGTGCTGTACTGCAATAAAAATGCATACAACTGTAAATTCAGTCAGGGAAATATTCCAGAAAAGGTCAAAATTGCTACGCGCGCTTAAATACCTCCAAGGAAAAGCTTGGTAAGCATGCTTTTCATGGTGTACTCATCATGGTCAGTGAAGCCTAAAAATGACTTCACAAGGATGTAAAACAAGTCATACATTGACTCAGATCAGACATGCTGTATTTAAAAGCATCAGATCAAATACTGATTGGGACTAAATTCCATCCCTTGTCTTTTCAATGTATCTCTATTAGCTTTTACACTGTCCAAAAATATGCATAAGTCACAAATGTTACAGAGACATTTGGAGATTAGATACTTGATTTCCTTTTTCATTTCCTTTGAACTGTTACTCCCTGCACATAGCACTTATTTATTAATTATCATGTTCTTCGAGAGCAAAGGAGGAAATAGTAAAATGTTATTATTGAGCCACACAGGGTGGTCACGGTTGGATGGGTCAACAAAACATCATACTGTAACACACTGTCCGCTTCACGCTCTTGTATGAACAGTCAACATTGGTTTCTTTTACCCATGACCACGATTGCTCTCCAACTTTACCGAAGTACTTGACAATGACAACAAATGGGAGTTGTACCTAAACCTAACTGAACCTTACAGCAACCACCAACAGTCAAATCAGAAAACAATTTATTCTTTGTAACAGAGATAATTTGTTGGTTTGTAAGGCTCTGACAAATTATATTTTTCTGCTGATAGGGGTGTAAGAACAGAAAACTCTTATTTGTCCTTCTGACAGTAAATTAATAACAAAGTATCTGTCATTAAATGTGGGTGATTTGTTGGTATTTAGTTGTCCTTCCTGCTTCACAAACTGGAACTTATTTTTTTTTTAAAAAAGGATCTTAACAGGAAGTGGAACTAAACAGGAAAACTAAAAACATGTGCTTCTCATTAAACATAAACACTAAAGTGAGAAACACATGTTGCTAATGCTTACTGGACCATCTCAGATACCTTGATTTCCCAGAAATGGAAACCAAGAACAAGGTCCAAAAGAGGAAGTGATGTTTATTACGTTGTAAGTTGTTGTAAGTTCATACGTTAGAATATGGTGTGACTCATTTTCAACAACAGACTTAGGTATGACTGGGTCAATTGTGTAAATGTGAGTACATTTTTGAAAAACCATTGCAAACATCCAGTAAATAGATCAAAATATCTGTGAAATGATGTTGCAGGCAACCACCATTCCTCATTCTCTCATTTACATCTAGGAGATATAATCATGTAGCTCTACTGCAGAAGCTGAGAGTTAAGTATCTTGCTTCACATTTTAGAGGGAAAGAGTCACAGTTCTCTCCTAATGATGATTTGGATTCCCAGAATGTCTCTTTGGACAATAATGATGAAAAAAAAAGAATAATCATCACCATCTGAATCATGCGATCTTATCAATGCTGTACTCTGCCTGTCAGCCTGGGCTTCAGCTGTAAACATGAACAGATGATCATCATCATCAAAGAATGTGTTAAAACAAATGTTTTTTACAAGCTTTCACTGCCTTTTCTGCATGAAGTCATAATGAAATGGCTACTTGAAAATGGAAAATGTGCTGCACAGCACTTGAGTAAATGTGGTGATTATTAGAGGAGGGCATCCCTTTTTGGCTTGACCGCAACAGTGGGGCCAAATGTCTCTGACTGACTGACTGACTGAGTGATGAAGTCACACCATTGGTTGGCTATAAGAATCCCAGAATGTGTTTTGCACCAACCGACGTCGTTTAAGCTGTTGTAATTTTCGCTGTAGGACTGTTAATGTGTTATTTTATGAAGTATAATAGTATTTCTGTTTCAGTCAAGTTCAATAGTTTTTCAGGTGAGAAAGTAATATGTGGTCAATATCTGGTCAGTTTATCCAAATAACACGTCTTTGGAAATTTGGTGCGTCGTTTTCGGAGATGTGAAGTTGGCCTGGGGAGATCAGACGTTGTGATTGATACAGTCACGTGATGTGGTCATATGATTTGTCTTTCTTGAGTATACTTTAGTGGGAACAGTCTGGCATACTTAATCATTTACGTATTTAGTAGGCAGTATGCAGTACACACTGATTCAGTATTTAGTAGGCAGTATGTTTGTATTTCCTAGGGGCTTGGTCGCCATTTGTCGCCACTGTATCCAACACCACTGTACATGCATAATTTTAAATTAAAAGCCCTCTAGTGTTTCATACACATTCCAGCTGTATACAAGGTTTTGACCTAGCCTGGTTTATGCACTGACTAATCAAGAGGAGATCACGTGTGACACTACACAGGCAGCTGATGGTTTACAAGAACATCAACAAGGAAAACTGTTTCAAATTTTAGGGAGTTTCCACTGTTGATAGTAGTGCAACTAACTGATATGGTAACATACAGGTCATAAATTTGAACAAAGCAAAGATGTTACAGTAACTAATTTAAATGGATAACACAGTGTTTTTTAACATCACTGTATCATTTGTCAGCTTAATGACTTTTTCATGAATTTCAGCACTTTTACAGCAATGACCGTTCAATGTTTTACACTCTATACTCATCTCTCTATAAGGTAGTTTTTTTTTAACAGTAGTGGCCAAGTCTGCTATTTCTGTGTGGAATTCAATTTGCTCACCTATGTGTTTTATCTCATGATAGGGACCTCACTGTGTACTGTTAACTCTCTTAACACCCTATAATAGCTGTATTAAATTTCTGCTGGTGCAAATGGAGCATTTCCTCCTGCTGCTGCTTCATATTAAAAATATTCAACTGGGAAAACACAGGGTAGCATTTTTTGTGAAGCAGTCACAGGAAAAGCAATGTATTTGTAAGAGGTTGGTGCTGACCACAGACATGAATAATAATAAAAAAAACAGGCTAGTTTTAAATAATGCAGGCAATTATGAAACTGAAAATAACACCAGGGTGTTCGGTTGTTTTGTAAGCTGATCAACCAGTTGCTCCTCTGTTGTATTTCTGATGAAGTACTTACTCATCAGTGTTTCCTGCCTCCAGCATTGTGACACCTGTAGTATTAATCCACACTTGCTAATGCCACTAGCAAGCATTTGTGTGTCGCCAAATCAACCAGGACTGAAATCATAACATTTGTAACTTTAATGGATTCAAAATCAGAGTTATGGATTGAAAATGTTGCATGTATTTCCTACGCATACTGAGGTACCTTTTTAACTGTTTTTGTGTTGTGCATGAGTGGCCCCTGTGTGTTGCATGTATTTCAACATGTTTTGGTTGACCTCCAACCTGCATTGAAGGTCAAATCTTAAGGCAGCACATAGTCATGTTTATATTGGACAGTTTTACACCTCTTGTTTTTTGTTTAATCCCAACTTTCAGTGCCAATGCAGGAAACCAACTGTAAAGCAGTTGAGCTACAGCAACCCCAGTAATGTAGAAGTAGTGTGCCCTTAATGTAGCGAGGCGGTAAGTAAAGATATGGAGGACGAGTTGGAGGCTGGGTGGGTAGTTTGTCCGGCTTTCATGCAGGGAACCGAGGTCTATGTCCTGTTGCACACCTGCAATTAATGTTCACTTTTGTTACACATCATTTCCCATCCCTCACTCTCCATATTTTTAAACTGCAATCACAATCCTTTCCCACATGACATGAAACAATTAAACTCTAGGCCCCCACTGATGATAACACAGATGATTTTTTTTTTTTTTTTTTGCAAAACTGCTGTATTCTTTTCACATGTACCAGATGGCACAAACACTCCAAGGTTAACCAAGGTCTTTTTCAAACCTACAGACACACATTTCCTCCTCCATAAACACAGTTTCCATCCCAAACACACTTTTAAAGGTATAGTTAAATCACAACTCATCCGATTCCACAGGATCTGTTCACTGGACATTCATTTTCAGGAAGCCACACACATTCTATTTCAATCACTCAGGGAGTTTTGTGGGTTTATTTTCACTGGCCAACTGTGGTATTGAGTCTCGGGTTTATTTTCGTTGGTCAACTGTGGTACTGAGTCTCAAACTGAGTATTTTTGTTTGCTTTCCGGGATCCCGAGGAGGAGTTTTTTTTTGTTGAGATAAGGACTCATTCATTGGTAATTGAACTGTGGGTTTTGTATTGAGCACTGGCTGTATAATACACTGTGATGGACTTGCAATTCTTGTGTGTTTTGACTTTCTTGTTGTCTGCTGGTGCCTTTTGAAATACCTGGTTGTTAGTGATTGTTAAGGGGCCATGTACCGCAAGACATGGGTCCTTTGTAGGGCTGACTGGTATATAACAAAAAATATTATCTTTGTCAGACTTGCAATCTGACTGGCATGCGGGCTCCTAGTCAAACCGCTACAACACCATGAAACAATTAAACCCAAAGCCCACACTGATAACAACAGTTGATTTTTTTTGGGACATTACTTAGGCTATTCTTTTCACCTCTACCAGATGGCACAAAAACTTTGTTGACCAAGGTAGTTTTCATACCTAAAGACACATATTGCCTCCTCCATGAACACAGTTTCCATCCCAAATGCACTTTTAAAGGTATAGTTAAATCATAACTCATTAGACTTCATAGAATCTGTTCACTGAACATTGATTTTCATTACTTCAATCAATCAGAATCTGGGGATACTTGAAAAGATTCCTCTGTTATATCGAGACCAACACCTTAACTCCAAATCTATGACAGAGCACCTGCCTTGGGGCCTGACCCAAGAGACGTACTACCATTCATCACCACAAACTCCAGGGGCCGTATTCACAAACACTCTGAATACTCTGAGAGCTCTTGACTTAGCCTAAAAAATTCTAGCAAGGACTCCTAGATTAGGAGTGATTTAGGAAAATTCTCAGTGCAACTCTGAGCAAGGAAAGGACAGAAACTTTCACTTTAGTGAAGGGTGTGGCTGACCCCACTGCTCAATGTGGCTCATTGGTTGATCAAAAAGAAAATGGGTGGGAGATGCGAGCATATCTCTAATGAGATGGACAAAAAACATTATCCCTGCATGATCTATAAACTCGCTGTCATTGAGTGTTAGTAGAATATTTATCCTACCTCTTTATCTTTCCACCACTGTCTCCTCTGAATAAGAGATTCTTAAGCCTCTTAAAAATCCTCCTCCCTACTCCTAATAGTTTTTCACCTTAGCAGCTCTTTTAAGGGCTAAGATGCTTTGTGGATAACTTTTATCTTTACCAGGATCTAGTCTTAACTGTAAGGAGTAATTCTAAGAAACATAATAATTTTCTTTAGAATTTTTTTTAGTCAGAGCCTCCTCTGTGGTCAGGTCCTCCTGTGTCTCCTCCCATCTGAGCCTCCCATTTCCGATAAGAATGACTCCTCTGGAGTCAAAAGGTTATCCACTTCCCCAAAGCACTCAGTTGTTGACAGAGAATCTGGTTTATACCATCACATGCATCCACTGTATTTAACTATCATTTAATCATTTTGTACTGTGCTATCATTTAAATTAATTTATATTTGGTTCTGGTTAGACATTTTTTTAATTGGTTCTGAGACACCATCTGTGGGTTATTTTCATATCTGTACTGTAGATTATGTATCTGTTTATTTATTTATATATATTTTGAAGTGTGATATATTTATCGTATTGTAACATGAATTATTCTGGTTCATTGTTTTTAATTGTTTCCTTCCCTTTTTCCTTTTGAGCACTTAACAGATTGCTGTGGCACTTAAGACCCATTCAGACTCACGCCACCAATTACACTCTTGACTTCATCCTCACTCAGGATCCATGAACACATTTCAGCCATTAATTATTTGTCTATTTTTGTTTATATTTATGTTTTTATTGAAGTTTTTTTGATCAGGACTCCATCTCTGGACCTTCCCTCTTTTGACCCTGACCCTGACCCCTGACCCTAACCTTAACCTCTAACCCTACCTATCATTCTCTACACCCTATCCCTAACCCCGACCATTGTTACTCCTTACCATTTCCCTTATCCTCTCTATTTCACTCCTCTACATCAGAAATAACTCCACCAGAACTCCATCTTGAGCCTGAGAAATTACAAACCTACAAACGATTGTGGATGTGGCATGTGCCACTTCCCCTTGAACGTATAGCTGGTGATGTCAGTAGGCCTGTGCATAAAAGGAGTCAACCCCATTAACCCCAATCCCTCCCCCAAACCTCACCTTAACCCACAAGTCTTCGTTGCCTAACCGTAACCATACCGTACCCACCCGTTTATTTGCTATAACCACAGTCTTTTCCTAATCTTACCCATACCACACGGTATTTGCCATGTACGGATATTTCAGAAAGAAATTATCAGATTTAAAAACTCCAATAAAAAATATTGAAGTTGGCAGTGATTCTACAAATCTCTTGTGAACTCTCCTGGAGGGATGAACACCATTCCTCAAAAAGATATTCACTCATTTGCTGTTTTGATGATTGTTGTAGAGAGCACTGTCTAACGCCTCAGCCCAAAATCTCCCATAGGAGTTCAACTGGGTTGAGATCTAGTGACTGTGAAGGCCATAGAATATGATTCACATAATTCTCATACTCATCAAACCATTCAGTGACCCCTTGTGCCCCATGGACGGGGGCATTGTTATTCTGGAAGAGACCACTCCCATCAGGATAGAAAGATTTCATCATAGGATAAAGATGATGACTCAGAACAACTTTGTATTGATTTGCAGTGACCCTTCCCTCTAAGGGGGCAAGTGGACCCAAACCATGCCAGCAAAATACCGCCCACACTTAACAGAGCCATCAGATCCCCTTCACTGTCGGGGTCAAGCATTCAGACCTGTACCAGTTTTTCCTTTAATTTGTTTCCCGTCTGTATGTTACATGCCACACAACAGGCTCCCACAGCCATCCCTCTTTTCCTGCTGCTACAGCCAAATTAGGCAAAAATATATACAAAACAATCAAAAGATGCTATTTCTTTACTTTTTTGCGGTCATGGCAGACATAATTGTTTAATTTTGAAGTTGTTTTGATGTTGGCTCTGAGCCGTTGCACAGTCAGGACAACCACATCTAAAGGCCTCCCAGAGGGTCGTGGAAAATGTGTGTCACAGAGCCAAACCGAGGCAAACAATGTATGGTTATGGAGTCTCTCATTCTTTATCTCTCTTTAAGTTTCTCTTTATCTTCACCTCTAATTCTCTGTCTTTTAATAAGTCCATGAATTCATAACATGATGGATATCCGACCCACCCTGGCCACAGCATCTTCACTCTTTTGCCATCTGGCAAGCACTACAGAGCCCTGTATGCTCCCACAACCAGACTGAAGAACAGTTTTTATCCCAGTACTGTCACCTACGCCCCCTTACAACAGCACCACCACTGTAATTGAACTGGACCAGCTACATCACACACATTTAAACACTTACACATGTTGTGAGTGAGTGTTCCTTTATTTATTTCACCAACTCCCTTAACTATAATCTGTTTTATGTAATATTTCTCCAGACTGCTGCACTACTAGATCCACTTTCTCTCATTATCTTTTTTATATTTTATATTTTTTATACTGTATAGTGTCCATATTTTTGTATTTACTCTTAATTAGGCATGTATAGGCTTGCTCCAAACAACATTTCATTGTACATGTACAGTTACAATAAAGTTATCTTATCTACCAATCTGTCTTTGAGTTCTTTTCCTGTCCAACTTTGTCCTCTACTAAAATAATATGTGTCTTTCTGAATTAGCCTGTGCCAACATGGTGTATTTATGTGTTTATGTGTGACTGAGGGTGCGTGCTTTTATGATTTAATCAAACAGACACAACAGTGGTAGATCAAGTGATAATTTTTATTAAATAGGAGAGTCTGAGACACACCTTTCCCCCTGAAAATAGAGAAAAAATGCTGATAAAAATATACCTTTTGGTCAAATTGAATGTGTAGAAAACCCATGATGTTCTGCTAAAGTCACTAAATTTAGTTTATTCTGATTACAAAACTATACTAGATTAAAAATACTTTTTAAAATAACCAGGTCTTTGCCCCTAGGTTTGCTGAAGTCACTGCAGAACAAGCCTGCAGGCACATGATCTCTCTCACACCCACATGCAGTTGAGCAGACCTGACCCCATCCTGACTGGCCCATCTGAAATTTTCAGGTACTTTCCATATGGATCAGTCCCCATTTACCAGTAATCACACCACACTGTAGGTCCCGCCCTTGTTACTCAGTGCACCAATCAGAGAGTTCTTTGTCTCATAGGCTGAGGTCAATCTGTGATCTCTGCTGCTGGGAGTGCAAAGTGGCGTAGCTGGTTCCTGATGAAGTTCCTCCTCTGACTTTTACAAATTCTTTGTGGGAGATCGGGTTCGGAGGCGCAATACAGCAATAAACAACACGTGACAAAGTATAAAATACAAAATATGATTGAAATCACATGCAGAGTAAATACAAAACTTAAATTCAAAACCAAAAGTATTAATGAGTAAGTCTGGCCCAGTTCTTTCTGTTTATCTGTGAACAGCTAATCATCATATCTGAGTCTAGGCCGGAAAAACAGCCCAACCAATGCACCACCTCTTCTTTGTTTGTCATTTCTGCAAGAATCCAAATGTACTTTCACTGTGACTTATTTCTAACTTGTGGTGCATGTTCTTACACTATATATGTTTTCATGGTTTCATTTAACTTCCTGTGAAGCACTTTGTGAATTTCATTTCTGCGAAAGGTGCTATACTAAATAAACTTATTATTATTATTAGTCTTTAAAATGTCAGAAAATGTCCAAAGTGCCATCTTTATATGCCTTATTTTGCCTGATCAGAAGTCCAAAATGCAAAAAAAGTTTATTCAATACAGTTTAAGACAAAGGATATATATATATATATATATATATATATATATATATATATATATATAGTCAATTGATTAATTGTCTCACCTCCCAAGATTTTTCACACAAATTATACATCGTTTTGGATTAAACTGCCAACAGTATATATAAAGCTCTTAAAATAACCTCCAGTTCGACCAGCTACAATAAAATGCCACTTATGTTATTGCAATAACTATCAAACAATATAAAATTCACATGGGGCCATTTTTCTGTATTATACTATATTATATTATACTTTTTATCCTTTAAAGTATTTAAGTTGGTGACAATAGTTTTGACAATGCACTTTTACTTCTGTGCCGCTTCCACAACAGTTTAAAAACAAACGTATCATATCATTTTTAGCCTCATTGTGCAAAATACCTTCTATATTATCACCATCTCAGCTTTAATCTCTGGTTTATTTTCCCAATATAATATATGTGTGTGTGTTCTCAGATCAGTCTGCCATTAAATATGTACAGTATTATTCTCCTTACTACATTTTCATTTCTACATGCCTGTACTGTGTATATCTTGAAATATTTCAATTCAGTGTTGGATATCAAATTGTAGGTATTTTTCCTTGACAAATATTATATATATATTGTGTTTTATTTTGCATGCCGTCTAACATCTCAAGAATTCATTTTGAGTCTGATAACTTTGCTATTTCATGTTCTGTGCACCAGGGTAAATTCCTTTTCCATCTGAAAGTACCTGGCAGCTAAACTACTTCTGATTCTCATTCAACAAGCAGGAGAAAACTGCCTGCTCTAAAACATGCATAAACTTGAATTATCTTGCTTGTATATCAGCTCTGAGCCATTTTATGTACTGTCTAAAACTACCAGCAGGTCTCTGAGCACCTCAAAGTCAAACTGTTTTATTGGTAACGTTTAGTGAGACTGTCTGAGACTCATGAAACACCTGTGTGAATATAACACACCTACTGTGTGCCTTGAATTAAAGTGGTTATCGAGATTCTCAGATTTGCTTCCATCTCTACAGCTCTTCCCATATAAGATGTCTAATACTTAGTGTGCGTGTGGTGCTGTGACTCATTTTTCCTTAGAATTAGTTTTCTTTCTTGGATGTTTTCTTATTTTGACCTTCTATAGATGGTAAACATCACTGTCTGTGTAGCAGAGGAGATTAGAACAGCTGTCATACACTTTATGGTGTATCTTCAAATAGCAGCCCTTAAAGATATGTCTTTAAATGTCCAGTATCAAACACCACTGAAATAACAATGCTATGAATCAGTTTTGAGTCATGATGCAGTAATACCAGGGCAGCAAAATGAAAGCAGCAGGAAACTCCAAATTCCAAACTCAAACAAACAAATAGAAATCTTAATTATTAGTTTGACAGATATTTGATGCTTTATTTTAATGACATATAACATTAATGAATCCGGTGTAGTTTGAATGTAACAGTTACTGACTACTGTTTGGTATATGGTTTGTCTTTAATTCCTCAGTTTCAGTTCAGTACTTTCACTGGGCGGAGGAAAACCTCTTTCCGTGTTCATATGAGCACTTGACTGTTATTTTAAGACAGACTTGAAAAATTGTGAACCTATCTTTTAACATTACAGTAGACAAAAGTTTATCTATATGAATTCACAAAATATGTACACTATCAGCAGATTAAACAGAATACTGTATACTTTGTATTTTATTTACATATAACAGCTCAACCTCTCGTTGACCCCTCATGTTTTGTGCACCAAGGTTAAATTCCTGTTCCACCTCAAAGAACCTGCCAGCTAAACTACCTCTTATTCTCATTCAAGAAACAAGAATAAACTGCCTGCTCTAACACATGCATAAACCTGCATATTCTGTGTGTACCTTTTATGTTTAAGCGATTATCTGTGAGATTCTTCCTCTTGTCTTTATCTGTGCTGCACTTCGTGGACAATGCTGTATTGTGTGAGGGCCACTGTCTGTAACAAACTCTTCTTTGGAATTTCTTCTCAGTTAAGTTTCACTCTCTGTGGGCGTTGTTCTTTGTCTTTCCTTTTCCTGTTGAGTCAAGGTGAATAATGCCAATACTGCTAAATACTAACTATCCATTTCTTATTTTCTTTATTCCAAATTAAGTGTAAATGTAGAAATGAAAGCTGGAGCACAATGAAGACAAAATGAGGTTGCGGCGTAGAAAAGGGAACCCAAACTATTTTCTTCACACCAAATGTTTTTCTACACAGTTTAAGATCACACTTGCAAAAAATGTGTAGTCTGTAGAGATCAGATAATGTTGGATTAATAGGAAAGCAGGAACTTCCTGATTATTATAATGTCACCAGATTCGCTTTGCAGAAAATCTAGTAAACCCACTGCAGAAAACACATACACGATTAGACGTAATTGCTGATTTGGCACAACTTGCATAACAATTAATGACTAAAAGAAGCAATGCACCAAGAATTCAAGATGGAGTAAACCACTTTAAACCTGTATATCTTCTTTAAAGTACAACCATTTTCAAAATGGCCACCGAGGCAAATGGCAGAAGTGAAAAAAAAAATAGGTTAATTAAAAACATAATTTGGGCAGCATTACATTTTGCTGCTTGCTGTTGCAAATTTGGTAGGGTTTGGGTCCCCCGTCATAACTTGTCCAGATCAACCACTGCTATAGGAAATATTGTCTTTGAATTGCCTTGTTGTTGAAATGTGCTATACAAATAAACTTGCCTCGCCTCAGAGGCTTGAAGCTTATGGATACTGTCCTCCAAGGACATGAATGTGTCTCTTTATTGTCTAATCTAAAACTGACAGTAATCAGGTATTTTGTGTGCTTAACTGGGGTGACCAAACTATGAAACATACGCCTACATCATGATTTATTAGGATTCTGAAACTGTGAACATTAACATCCAGCATGATTTTTCTATATTTATGATATCTTCAAATTAAGCATTCCCCAACTGTTGCTATTAAGAGCCTTTGGGATTTTCCACTGAAACCCTGATATCGCTTCCATGCTGTATTGGGTGGAGACACAGAATCAATCCAGCAGAGCTTTGTTGTGCTGCCACGACACAGATGCCCAATAAAAACTTAATGAATGTATCACACAGACTGAGGTCAAAACAGCATCCCAACAAAATCTTCTGTTGTTTCTTTTTTTCCTTCTTTGGCAGCAGATTCGGGTTCAGCTGGAGTTTCTTTGGAACTGAAATCTGTTTTACCACCTTTGTATTTAGCAATAGCAGACATCCCCAAAATATGCTATAAAATGGATGTTACATCCGACTGTAACTGATTGATCCGTGTATTTATGAATATGAGACTAATCAAATGAATTTGGATAATGGCTCCTGCTATAACTTTACCACACAATCCGTGATTTTACACCTAGTGTGGCAAAGATTCATGCTTTCCAGATGTAAGGAGACAGGGATGAAATGTATATGATGTGTCTCTTTATGTGTTATTTAATTTGTATTATTCCCTTGATTAAGGCATTGGGACACAGTATGAAAAGATGACAAATTAGACAGACGCTGGTGTAACAAAATATACAGACAATAACGCAAAAACAGTAAGACCTAACAAATGGAGGTTATGAGTTGGTACAGAATTAATTTATTGCATTGCATGGGAGAACTTTGTGTCAACATTTTGTATGTACTTCTGTGTGTATGAAAGTGTGTAACAATGGGAATGTGCAGATATAAAGTATCAGTCTTTAATGGATATGTTATCTTTGTTTTTAAAAGGGATATATCATGCTCATTTCTAGGTCTATTTTTATATTCTTGGGGTCTACTGGCAATAACTTTGCATGATTTACAGTTAAAAAGACAGCTATATTTCTTAAACTGACCCTTTACACACCCCCTCAGTTCAGCCCCTGTCTGAAGCTGACATCAGCTTGTTGGCAAGATAGAAGAAAACGTCACAAACAAAGCTTTTGACCTGCAGGGAGCGTTTCTACATGATTTAACCTCACGTTTTGGAACTTTGACCATGTTTATCTAATATGGCCCTGTGAGAGGGCAGGTGCCAGGAGGAGAGTGGAGATATGGAAGCATGAGAGAGGCTTAATGCTGTTAGGAGGGACTTGTTGTTGAGACCATTATGATTATTAACAGGCAACTCCTGGAGGACAGACAGAAGAGTAGGAAGGCCCTGAAATAATTGCAGTTTTCACTGATGGTGTGTTTGTAAGCATGTGAAGTGAGAGTGAGTGTATCTGTTTGCTTGTTCTTTGTTTGCATGAACAAGCAAGGTGTGCATGATTTTTTTTTTTTGTAGTTTTCAACAGAGTGAATGTCAATAAAGTGAAACTCAATGACCTGTTTTCAGTGCTAACTTAAGTCAAATTCACTGTGTAAATAAAATGTTTGTTTTTTTATTACTTTCTTTTATTCTAGTTATTGAGACATTTCCACCTTCCCTCACTGTGTGGTCCCCACCATACTTTTATTGTTACCACCAAAACCGAAACCAAACATGGAGAGAAAGCTTATATGGCTCTCATTAACAGCCTCTTCAGATGAGAGCTCAATGTTTATTCAAAACCACGAAGTGTTTTTGACCACCTCTGTTGAAACAAAAATATAAAAATCCCATCTGGTGTGTGGGAAATTGAGCCTTATGAAGAATAAGTAAGCTTTTGTTCACCAGGTGCCCTCAGTGTCAAGAGGGAACTTTAGAGTCACCACTCTGGCATTCAATACTCATATTCAGCGTGTGAATTATACCACACTGCCAACGCCATGAATCAGTTCTGAGTTCCTTGTTCTGTGCTCCTGAGCTCATTCCCACGAATGCTCAGGGGGGAGTATTTTATGTCAGCACATCTAATATATAATAATCAGTTCATGACCACATCAGTGGTCCTCCACATTGCACAGTGTGAGATAATACAGTATACTCTAGTTTTATATTCTATAGTTATCTGCACAAATAAGACACAGATTATCTGTGGGAAAGGATAGGTCAAATAGCAAAACAGCCTATAAACACAAATGTATGAGCGTTAAATAAAAAACAGAGCACACCAGGCTGCCTAAAAGGGATTGAGTCCTCATCAACAACAGTTTAAGTTGCCCATCACATACAGATGGGCACAATAATTTCTCGGTACAATTAACACATCACATGCGAGGATCACATATCAATAAACCAGGCTGTAACAACTCACACATGTACGAGCATTGTTAATATCAACAAAAACAGACCAGGCTGCCTACAAGGGATCCGGTCTTCAATAAAAACCGTTACATACAGCGCTATCAGTGAATAATACTGTGAATTTGGAATAGCCCTTACCTTAAAACAGAGGCGGCTATAGAGGCTTGACTTCAAAGATGATTGGCTTAGATTTTGTGGTAAATCCAAAATTTGGGAAGGAAGCTTCCTTGTTTTCTTTTTGACATATTTGTGCGCTGACTACAAAACAGAGAAAAGAATAATGGTGATTCGGCACGCAGACTGAGTGAGACTAAGAAAGTTTGATTTTTTTTTTTTTTTTTTTGATCTCTGAGTCAAAGTGAGTTAAGTTTATGATACTGTGCCGACACGCTTCGATAGTGATGGCAACAATAGCATGCATAATGGTATCTTTATTAAAGTAAATTAGTGATGAATCACCCTCATGCATGAATCATACATCAATAATAGCCTAACTCTACACACAATCCACGATGATGAAGACACAGAGAAGTAGAAATGCATGACAAAAATAGCACATTGTCAATATTTTATATTAGACAAATTCACAAATCATGTTTTCAGGGGAGTTCATGTGTTATTAAGAGGAGCCAAACTCCCCCTGGCTCCTTTGTAGTTCACACACTGCTCATATTTGTGTATCTGTGGCATTGCTAGCCTTGAGGTTATATATGTACGGTATGGTTGTGATTAGCAGGTCATGGGTTTAAATCCTGGTGTAAGTTGGTCAAATCTGGGCAACGAAGGTGGAAAACAGTTGAAGGTTGAGGTTGGGTGCAACATTTCTGAGCTGAAAATGTGTGTTACTGCATGAATTTGAAGCACTGTGGTGATGTGAACATTCAGTTAACCATCTGTTAACCTTATCTGCGCACAGATTTTTAAAAAAAAATATTGGCTAAATGTTGGTTTGTGAGGGTGTGAGGTCTGCTTTGTCTGTTCCTGTGTGTTTTTGTGTTCTAATAAGGGAAACTTTATAAAAGGTTTAGTGGTTAATAAGCATAGAAGTTAATTCTTAACCACGGGATCAGTCTGTGCGGTTAATCTCAACTCAAGCCCCACTTACAATCTTTTGCAGAGGTTTCAACCATATTTCACTGTCTTTGCAGATGACTGAATGCTTCCCTTTGCTAATGAAGATGTGGTCAAAACCTCAGACAAAGCTCTTGTAAGTAGACTTTGAGTGGCTTGATTAATGGTTAAACAATAATGCATAGATAATTTATTTCAAGGCTTTGTAACTTTGTAACTTTTGTCAAAAGAAATCTCACCACAAGGTCTACTCAGAGGCTTTTCAGAAGCTTCAAATCATATTGCACAATCTTCCTCAGTAGATGGAATTGTGAAGGTTGAAATTTCTGTTTTTACTAACTAAAAACTGGGACTGAGACTTAATTCTTGATCTTGAAAACAACAAGGATAAAATGTAAACAGTGACATTGAAGGGTAAATGCTAAAATGTCTTGTAACAGCAACACAACTAAAGAAGGAAGTCAGTGAACTGACAGTTACGCAGTAACCTAAGGATAGGTTCACAATTTTTCAAGTCTGTTTTAAGACAACAGTCATGTGGCCATATGAACACTGAAACAAGTTTTGCTCTCTGTAATCATTCCTCCTGTTCATACTGGCCTTTAAGAAGATGCCTTCTTAATGCCCTTTCAATGTCAGTGATGGGGGACAAAATCCACTTTGCTTCCTAATTCCCTCTTTGCTATCCTTTCACCGCAGCTCAGAAGGGAATCACCGTCTGGGGAAACACAAAGAGGGAATTATATCCTATAAAGATGAACTATGGAAGATATCCACTTGATTCAACTAAACCAGACTGCTGAAGTCGCATGTTATCTTCAGATAGACTTTTAAAAACATTTTTGCACAAAACAAGGACTGTGGATTTTGGCCCCCATCACTGACATTGTAAACATGTTTGGAGGGGATTTTCTATCTGCCAATATGAACAAGAGGAGGTTATACCAGAACAAATAGTAAGGGTAAACCCCCTGAGTTTGTTGAACTCTGAAGAGAATTAAAGTGTTAACTCAAAAGTTGCATAGTTCCACTCTGTCCTAAGTCCTCAGTCCGAACTCTGTAGGTTAAAAAAATTGTCCATAGTAGGCAGACACAGATGCAGAGTAACTGAATTAACACAGCTTTGTTCCTGGTTTGAAGTCATCAGTCTTGTATCTTAATTGATACAATATATACAAGAATTGAAAAAAAGATACATCCTGGACATTATTACGTGTTAAGTTAAGTCAAACAAGGTCATAAACTTAGCATAACTGTGGATCTGAGCCACTGTGTGCAACAGTTTTGTCAAAATGGAGGCTGTGGGATAAAATGTGCCAGTGTGGTTGGGGCAAGTTTAGCCAATGGTTCAATTTACCCCCAGAAATTGTTTTCTGATATTCTAGAAACTAGAGACACTGTTCATGTTGGATCTCTGTTACAAGTGCTACAATGTTCACAAAACATAGTGAACATACAGATGGGTAACAAATTAAAGGAAAAGCCAACTAAGTGTCTTAGTAAGGTGTTGGACCACTATGTGACACCAGAACTGCTTCAGTGTGTCTTAGCATTGATTTTATAGTCTCTGGTACTCTTCTGGAGGGATGAACACTATTCTTCAAGAAGATATTTCCTCATGTGGTGTTGTGATGATGGTGGTACAGAGCGCTGTCTAACACTTCTATCCAAATTCTCCTATAGGTGTTCAATTGGGTTGATATCTGGTGACTGTGAAGGTCGTAGCATATGATTCACATCATTTAATACTCATCAAACCATTCAGTGACCCCTCGTGCCAAATGGATGGGGGCATTGTCGTCCTGGAAGAGACCACTCCCATCAAGATAGAAAGGTTTCATCATAGTATAAAGATGATCACTCAAAACAACTTTGTACTGATTAGCAGTGACTCTTCTCTCTAAGGGGACAAGTGGACCCAAATCATGACAGCAAAATGCCCCCCAAAGCATCACAGAGCCACCAGACCCCCTCACTGTAGGGGCCGTTTAGAGCTGTACCGCTTTTTCCTTTAATATGTCACCTGTCTGTAAGCACAAAAGCACATTTACACACATTCTTTCTGTTGTTAACACACAAAGATCACAGTTTAATCTTTACTGAGCATGTTGAGGTAACATGTCGAACAACAAGACACAAACATGTGGTTTTACTTAAAAACCACTTGTTAAATTGATGGCAATAATAAAGTTCAAAATTACTTTGAATTTTATAATTAATTTGTTTTATTTTATATCATTTTATATCTGTATTTAACAGTGGCAATATTTACCCCATCCCCATGCTCATTTTACCCCTATCTTGGGGTAGTTGTGCCGACTAACTTTTTAGATTAATTTCCATGGGCACACAACAACCTAAGGTATATATAGTCACTATTGTTTAAAAGAAATACACTTTCATTTTGCAGTAAAATCATCAAATGTAAAAAGTGGCTCATGTGGCTCATGAACTCTTCTTCCACTGCTGAATGAGCTAAAATTAGCTTAAGTGAAACTGTTCTCCCCTTCTTCAGCACAAATCATCATTTCATTTTTTTTCTCCTGAACAGTTCCCACTTTGAGTTTGAAAGATTCTCGCTTGTCATTGGTTAACATTTCCACCAGTGGGGAGTTGTTACCTGGTAACTCAGAACTCTTCCCACCAATCAGCTTCCTGCCTCTCTTTAACCCCACTGTGACTGATTGTACCAACATTAATGTGGAAACTGATTGGGTGATGAGTCACCATGACTGTCACTGTTGTCTCATGATTGGCTGGGCTATTCTTGTACAGATATATAAGCATGGCGGAGATTTTGTGGGTGTATGTGGGCAAGAAGAGAGACTGTCAGAGATCTGTTGTATACAGTTAATGGTATTACAAGCTGTATTTATTCTTGTGCCTAAACATGAGATATATCTGTAAGATATTGTGCAAGCTCTAGGTACATTATGTTTTGTTAACTTTTTATACACAATCATTTTTAGTTTATGTATTCATGTTGAGGTCTCCCTCTCAAACATTTCCTGGTTTTATTTTTTGTCCAGCAGTTAAATGTTTAGTGAAAATGTATCCTTTTAATTGCTTTTGTAAAGTTTTTGTCAAGTATATATAGTATATACAAATATCCAGGAGGTCGAAATCATAACACCCATGAAATAAAGGCTAAAATCTAAAAACTGTAAACTTTTTAATGTACTTTGGAGTTTCAAAAGACATTAGACATGCACTTACTAGAATCTGATGTTATCAGCTGCTTCAACAGTAAACATATACTTTGATAAGACAGGAAAGCAAAACCCACATGCTTCTGCTCCATGAAATCCTTTTTCACTTTAATTCATCTCCATTAAATCCTTAAGTTCCCTCTAAAACCATAATCTCATGCATGATTCCTGATCCAAATTCCCCTTTGGCCATTTTATGTGTTGAAGGGCTAACAAGTTATGCCGGCTAGGATTTAATTACTTCAGGGCACTTTAACATTCATATTCACGTCAGACAATAGCTGTACTGTTACTGTATGTTTACTCACAGCCTATCTAGACCGCTGTCAGGGGGCATCTGCAACTTTTATAGTTTGTATAAACACATTGTTTTCAGTTGTGTTACCACATACTGCATACCACTGTGTGACAGCTCATTAATCTGTGGCTAATATGCTGCGGGAAGTGCTGGTGTGCGGGTACTGTCTTTATTTAGACCTATTTTAGATCTGGCCCCTTTTTTGATTTGCATTCATTTATGCAGTGTTTTATGTACAAGTCTGTTTTGCTGAAGACCTCTAGTATATAGCTCAGTTCAAAGACTAGCATCAAGAGCTTGTCAAAATGATACCTTTGAGCTACTCCAAAATAGTCTCTCTAGTTGCCCATAAATCTCAACATAGGTTTTTTCGAGAGTTCTCACAGTAAGCAAAGATAGTAACTGCACAATTGTGAGCAAATATTAATCCCCAAACATTACTTTAATTAAGATTATATCATTACAAGCTGTTACCATTTAGTTTGAGTGGCAATGTAGTAACTTTCTACTTTCCCTACAAATCTTTTCCCCAGCATCACAGAATCATAGGTAGACCCATACAGGAGGTGAACACAATATTTTGAACACAATTCAAATCTAATATATAATGTCAGTTTTGCAGCTTTGTGCATTTTATTCAACTTTGTCATTTTCAAGCTGTTATATACATTATATATTAGATTGTATTATTATTGGAGCGGTTTTCATGTGGAGAGACTTAAAATATCATCCTGTTTTATTTAAAACATCACAAATTACGGCTGCAAAAAGAATCAACACTTCTTTTAGGGTTATTGTATTGGATATATTTATACTGTTCAAGTATATTGTGACCCTCCATGCAGCCTATACTGTACATTGCAAATAGTATTTTCTATATATGTACCATCTTTTCAAGAAATAATTTATATCTAACTAAGCACCCAACACATGAAAATCTCTCTCATCAGCATTGTCCTCCATTTCTTCATCCCATGTTTTGTTGCTTTAGTCTTATAGCTCATTGTCTGCTCATATTTCAAATTTAATAGGCATCCTAAATGTTTTGTCATGGTGCCTACATGAGCACTACTCATGATCAGACTTGAGCTCAGCAGATTCTCCAAATGCCAAGACGTGATTTGCTAAATCCTAAATAATGACAACACACCAACACCAATACCCTGTATCAATGACGATTGTGTGTAAACACAGAGCTAAAGTGAAAGTACAAAGTGTCAGTAGCAGCATCAGGGTTAAACTGAGACCTAATTGTCTTCCGGTTCTCATTTCAAAACATCAAATTTCAACAGCTCCTCTTAGTGAATCATTAATTACATCATAATCATTATATTTTGTGCTCAAAATATAAAACTAACTCAAAATATAAAATTTCCTTAGTAAAAAAACAAACAGACCTGTAAGAGGCCTTTTCATAAACATATTGAAGTGACGATGGCAATTAATTTTCACATAACACAAATTCAGTTCAATTAAAATTTGCTTTATTGGCATGCATGTCACAACGACAATTTAGCCAAAGCTTCAAGAATTTCATAACTTAACTTGTGTGTGTGTATATAAGCAAGAAATCTAATATATAACCAATATAATATAATATAATCAAGCATCTATTGCTTGTGCACAAGTGTAATTCACAAAAGTTCTTAACATTTTAATGTGACTTTAAACTTTATTTCATTTAAATAAACTAACCATGTCGAGAGAGGAGTATCACACACTCAAGACAGGCATTGCGACACTTCCCGATGATATCAAACATGACTACGTCAGTGCGAGTGTGACTGTGCAGTTTTACATTTCAACATGTCCGCCTGTTGTCCGGTTTGTCTGAACAAGAAAGACAACGTGTTCTCTCAACTCAACAGCAACCTCACCACTGTGTGTGTATGTGTGCGTACGTGTGCGCGTACATGTGCGCCTCCTCTCCACAGCAACAAGCTTCTGCATTTTAACCAAAGCTGACTGTTAACCCTTCACGTGTAGCTTGACAGGAGTTGCAAAAGACTACTTTTTAGGGTTGTTTCCACATCCAAACAAGTGGCAATACTAAAACCCTACTTCCTGTTAATACCTTTTTTTTAATGATAATACAATTTATTTAAAATGTCAGTTCTGCATTATTTGTGTTTAATCCATCAGCGACGGATGAATCACCAAGGTCCAGTTACAATTTCATGGCAGGGAAAATTAGATATATGAGCAGTATTTCAATTAAATTTTAAGGTTGTAAATGTTGACAAAGTTCTATTGTATGTATTAATATTTCTACAAGCCATTTTCCCAAACAGATAATATAATGAGACGACTGCTCCTCGCTTGACCTTTACATTACAAACAGCATACAGTATATAAGACATAGCTTTGTGTAAAACAACAACAACATACTGTGACAAAAATAGATCTGACATTTAACATTTTGCAGTCGCCACACCATATGTCCCACACCACCAATGCAAATTTTATCTACTCAGGTACTTTCAAAATAACACATTGTGTCACATTTGCGTGTGTGCGTGCATGCGCGTGTGTGTATGTGGTTTCACACATGTCAGGACAGGATTCGACTCACTTTCTACTGAATTACAAATGAGTTGCGTGCACTTCTCTTATTTTAAACAATTTAACTGTCACACCCAACATGACAAGTGGACATGATTGGATGTTATCTCTTCTCCTACATTTTAACCAGGGGTTAAAGTGGGATTTGGCAGGTGAGGGGAACCTTAAGATCTGATGTAGCGGTGCAGTGGGGTGAAATGACTCACCTCAAACTCCCAAGTTTGTTCGTACTGTCATCTCCAGTGGACTTGTTTTCTTTGTGGACAGGCTATGTGATCAGCTGACTTTCTTTTAAGCACCCATTTCTTGCTGTGGCTCTGGGCTGTGCTGCATTTGAATTAACCAGATAACTTCAACAACACATCATGTACATATCCACTGTTGATTAATGAATGACATTGCTTATGCAAGCTTTAAATTTTAGCATCATCACACATTAACGTTAATAATGTACATTCTAATTAGGAAATATTCGTCCAAATTTGAGGGCACATTATGCTCCTCATACTAGTAGCACAACCAGTGTGGTGGAGCTAAAATCACCTCACACCCGCACTGACAGTTGACAGTTGACAGCGAGTGCAGACAGACCAGAGGAGGAAGGCCCTTCTAAGGAGTTCCTGACGGTCATTGCCAGCGCCGCTAGTCGGGGTGGTAAGTCTTCCCCAGCTATCTCCCTGGCCAGCACTGCTTGCGGGTTAGCCAGGATTGTCAGCTACCATGCTGGTGATATTTGTTGGCCTCTGTTTAAACACTGCATTTGAAATTATTCACTACTTCAGAAAAAAGCAACTCTGTTTAGACTCACTCTCCTTCTGTAGCTAACTAGATGCTGAAGTACCGCGATGGCGAGTTTATAGACATCTGCACACATGAACCCACTGAAGGGAAGGGGTGAGAACATAAAAAGGATGTGTGTTGAGTGTAGGGGCGAGGTAAAAGGATGTGTGTTGAGTGTGGGGGCGAGGTTGTGGGGTGACATTACTTTCTGATTTGTTGTGTCTCGATGGCATCAGCTGGAAGGAAGCCAAGCTGCAGCACATGCTTGACATTATTATGTATGAAAATGCAAATCAGATTTATTTACTTAATTAATTGAAGGTGCCAGAACACTGTTCTGGATCCATCTGGCCCACTTTAAACCCCTGGCTTTAATTCTTAATCTTTGTATCCTGCACAACAACATTTTATCGACTAACCACTTATGTCAACAAAGAAAGAAAGGGAATATTTTGAGAAATAAGAATTGACTAGTCTACTGACCAAATGGGTTTGTATAGTGATTGGCCTTTTTAAAGGGAAATTCCAGTTTATTACAACTTGGGTTTTCTTAATTTTACATACCATCCCTATCAGTAATAATTCAATTTTTATCACCCAATTAACAGCTTAGATGTGGGAATGTGGTAATATCCCTAAAGAGAAGTCCGAAAGGGCAAAGAAAAGGTCATCAGTGCTAACAAATGAGGTAGTGTGTCCTTAATATAGAGAGGGAAAAAATAAAAGGACGTCCAACCCTGTCTTTCATGGTGTGTTTTTCTATTAACATGACTTAATAGTAATAATAATTGTATTTGTATAGCACTTTACAAGCTAAGAAAACAAAGTGCTTTCCACACAATGAATGCTTTCCGTTAACTTAATGACCCGTAACTTGGAGCTTTCCGTAACCTGAACCTTTGAGACTTGTTGGTTGGTACTGCCTTGCTTTTCCATTGTATTATACAAGTCAGGAAGAATCAGATGTACGTCATTGATAAGGTGACACTATTCGGACATACAGAAAATAGGCAACGGCAGAGCACATGTTGTTATTTTTCCAAAATGTGTTCTTCCTCTCTCTTCATTTATAAAAAAAGGTCCTTGCCAATGTACACAAAGAAGTGGAATGGTGGGTACTGCTACAGTTTTTGTTGTGTTTATTGTAGTTGAGATTTGATGAACATGTTTGCTTGAACAATCATGAGCAACAGGCACTGCCAGCACCCACCCCTCTCTCTCCTCATGAATGATTGAAATTTGATATAGCACCATTTCCTTAAGGCCACCGAAATTTAGCTCCCAGAATTTCAAAGCAGACGGACAGTGGAAACTCGAACAGAAACAGAAGTTCAGTTATTTGTTGGTGAGTCCCAGTTCTGGAAAAACAATTATAAAAAATTATAGAAATAACAGAGATTGGAATTTAAATATGACTCATTTGTAAGACTAAAATATATTTTGTTAGACACGTCATGCTGGGTTATGCTTGTTATCATCATACTGAGGAATACTATTTCATCTATTTGGGAAATCATAACAATGATACATTTCCCTTGTTTTCCTACCGCATCCATTCATGCAAAACATTACTGCTTATAGTAACTAAAGCATGATTAAACCTCTTTATGCTTATGTTAACTTTTTCTCGCACTCTTTCATAAGATCATGGTTTATTATTATTATGATTTAAAGTATTGAAATAGTAAACAGGGACTTCAAGAATGAGGCATGATGTGTTCATTTTATTAATATTTAACTGAAATCATAACCAAAGTGCTTTTGTTGCCAGATCAGTTGTTTATGAAATAATTTCTAGAAGACAAGGTGGAGTTGTCGGGGTGGTGGATTGGCGTGTAGTGCATCTGACTTTCATGTAGGAGATGTCCCGTCATTTGGAAGAGAAAAAAAAAAAAAAATTTATCCAAACATTACACATTTTGTGCAATGAGGAATTATTACCAACACTTCAGCGGCACTCACTTTCACTTCTAGCTCCAAATAAAGACGGCTTAAATAATCAAGTTAAATTGTATACTTGTTTAAAACTTGTCTGAACAGTGAAGTGTTGCCGCCAGACTTTGTTTTAGCCATGTCACCATGTTACCACATATCAGCTCATCAAACTAGCAAAGCAGTAAATGTTAAACATGAAACCACGCCCCCAATCATGCTGAGTAACGATCAAACATTCATCTGCTGTTTCGTAATAAAATACAGCAGCCATTGTCACAGAATGTTAAAGCTATATCAGACGCGAGTTACTCAGACAATAGTAATAATATTTTTTAAGTTTTCAAGCTATAGTTTAAGGGTTCAGAAGTTTACCTTTGAACCCTTAAACCCTTGAACCCACATCTTTGTTTCAGCTTTATCAACTGTGAGTGTGATTTCTCCATATCCCTCCCTCACCTGACTCATGGCCAGTTGCGCTGCTTTGTGAATAAACAAGGGAAATCACCATCATCACTGCAGATATAGTCCTTCAGACTCAGGAAACACAACCACAAACACACGAATCACCACTCTTGCTGAATGCTCTTCTTTGAACACAATTATATGTTACTGAGATCACTAATGCATTGTGAATATATTCCACAGCAGTGTGGTTTGACCACAGCTTGTTTGTTAACATTAAACCCTGCGACACAGTTCACTCAGAGGGTCGTGCAGTTACTTTAGGCGGAAAAGGTTTTGTTCTTTGAGTGAACGCAAAAATGATTCATAGGACACAGCTTGGTTTAGGTTAGAGAAACATCAATATCATGGTTAAATAAAACCAGCTTGACTGTGTGGGATGGGATGCAAACCTCTCTGGTGTCAAAGTCAGACTTGTACACCCAAATCATCCACCCCAACCAGGTTTTGCGGCTCTTTCACAACATGGCGCTACTTTTGTCTTGTTATTCACATGACCACAAGAGGTTGCTGATCAGGGAAATGTAAGCATTTGAACTCACAATAAATGCTAGATGAACATGTGAAAGTTAATGGAAACACAGACATGTTCCACTTTTAGCCTTATTTCTCTTCTTCTTTTCCTGGCACTTCCCCAAAGGATCACTATGCGACTACGTGTGTTGATCATAGTAGTGGCTTTCTAAAATACTGATGAGCAATGAACTGCTGTTCAAATAATACAAAATGTAGGGGAGAAAAAATCTTGTTTTATCAACTTTTCCATAGAACAAAAAAACAAAGTTAGAAGGGTGGTTGCATCCAACTGACAAAACTTATTCTATTACTTAGTTTTATACTACTTTCATTCAGCAGGCGCATGTATGATGTGGGTCTAGTGACGCACATTTAACCTGTGTTGGACCCTTTCATATCAGACTGTTGGATACTGGTCAAACCCACAATGTTGGCCTTCATATAAGCCATGGATCCAGCCCAGGTCCACACCAGCATCTGGTGTCAATTTAAGAGGAACGAACATGGTGGGGACAGTTGACAATATGGAGCTGCTTTGAGGACTTAGTTGTTTAGCTTTTAGACTCATGTCTAAAAGCCATCCATGATCCATGATCATAAAATCCTGTGGTTGGTCCATTTGCTTTGAGACCACAACCAAAGTACACCAAAGTTTGCTTAGAACCAGACAGAGACCCTCCTTTTCTGGTGGTGTTAGATAGGTTGTTTGGACTGTACCAGAGTTCAGTTAAACTTTAACACCAGCCTAAACACACCAGACCAGACAGGCACATGCACCAGAGTTTATCTGAACCAAATCAAACAGGTGTGAAAGACTCATGGTGGTATTTAGCCATGCAGATAGTGTTGGTTTTTATTTTTGCCAGATTTAGAGATATTCATCTGTGAGATTCCTGCCTCCACCTGAACACAATGAAAGAATTTTGTTTGGGTTACTCAAAGCATTGTAAAATTACATTTAAAAAGTCAACACTAGTAGCAGTAACAGTAGCAGAAAGTAGTAGTAGTAGTATCTCTTAAGAGCACTTTCACCGTATTAGGATGAATACAAACTTGGGCAAATAAACCAAAACTATCAGCATTCCTGGACACTATTAAGAATGAGTGAGAGAAGATATTTTTCTGGTATTCCATTATCTGGGAAGAGGGCAGCTCATACTGAATCCCTCCTCATTAGGTGTCATTGAGGTCATTGGTTGTTTCATCATTTCATCAGAACAGTGAGTCAGTGGTGTCAGAGTGAGGCTGAACCCAGGACTGTCTTATCTGGGCTGTAAACCAGCAGAGCAGCTGGGTTTTACCACAGTGCGCAACTGTGTGTGTACATGTGTATGCGCGCGCGCGTGTGTGTGTGTGTGTGTGTGTGTGTGTGAGTGAGAGAGAGAGAGAGAGAGAGAGAGAGAGAGAGTGCATGTATTTGTGGCAAGTTTGCTCTTAGACATGTCCGGGCGTATTCTCAGCCAGTGCTCTACAGAAGCCTTGAGGCATTGCAATGACTGACTGAGCCAAACACACACACACACACACACACACACACACACACACACACACACAGGCAAGACACTGTATAGTTTGTACTGTCCAGTAAAGCAGAAATGCAAAGTTATCTAATCTTAAAGAAAAGGCAAACAATACACTCAAAGAGAGAGAAGTAACATAACTTTTTTTTAATCTTAAGAGAAATATGAGTGCCTCTGACACATGAGGAATAAAACCCTCCTTTTACACAACAGTGTTTCTAACAATTACCCATCTTTTGTGATCAGTGTGCGTGTTTGGGAATGAGCTCTGTATGGTGTGGCGTGTTTAAACGTCCAGTCATTACAGTGTTCAAAATAATCTTAGCAGGCTATTTGTTTTCTGAGTTTATGTAACAGTGTCTTTGTGATGAGCACTGCCGTCTGGAACCTGGTTCGGTAATTATAATCTGACAAACAAGACGAGACATTGTAAGGCAGCCTGGCTCAGTCACTCGCTCAGTTAGTCAGCTCGCTCGCAGATGAAGATAAAACTCATGGGACTTTTTTCTTTTGAGTTTTGTCATCAACTGGAAGAAAATAAACAAGACATCTGACAATGGACAAGACATACAGTATTTGAGAAGTGAATCATCTCTTTATCGGAAATTAAAATATGTAAAAGCTGTTGTGTTATTGCTGCCGTCTAGTTGCTGCAGGACTTTGATTAATTTGGAATTTCTCCAGTTTTTCATTTATTGGTTATTCAGTCAACTGATGACTATGTGAGATTTGTGAATGAGCCTGTGTGTTAGGTCTGCTGCTATAGTTACTTGTACGATTTTTTTTTTCATTCTTGTTTTGTTTTTTAAGGTGTTCTTTATAACAAGTAATCGGCTTACGGCAGAGAGATAAGAGTGTAAGTCATGTGTTTGATACGTGCAAAATTTTTAAGTTTGTTTTCTGTTCAGTCTTTTATTATTCAGCACTGATCTGCATCAGAGAATAAGTTTTAATACTTTATATATTTGCATACACTAAGAAGATATATAAGAAACATGTGAGATATACATACAGTATCTGATATGTGAGTTGTCTCCCTCAAATCTGAAGTTGATCACTTTTTCCTACTTTATACTTATATTATTTGTATATTTCTGTACATGATCTCTCTGATATGGTTTCTGAACCAGCTAAAATAAGCATGTAGTTTCAATGAGCTGGAACCATCACTGGTGCAACACCTGCCAGCTGTAGGTAATTGTCGGGGTGTGCTCCTCCCCACTTTCCTGCTCCACAGTCCACAACAACTGCAGCTGTGTGTTTCCAGGAAATAATGCTCCAACATGGAAGGTAAAGATGATGACACAAGTTAACTAGGAAACATTGAGACAGCACTGCACAGGTGACAGGGTTACTGGCAGTAGAGCAGCACTCGTCTGAAGCACGCAGGTGCAACAGTACAAAGAAAAAACAAAAGAAAGACTTGTTTATTCCTGTTTGGTGGGGTGAACCAAATCATAGGTTAAGAGTTTGATTTGAAAGGACAGGCAGGTAAAGACTGTCATGATTTAACTGGATTGATTTTTTTTTTTTTGTCACATCTAGTGTAACATGAGGTCATTTCTGAAGAGGCAAGTTCAAGCAGCCATTTTAGTGCAAGTTTACAAGTAAAAATTTGTCTCAGACATTTAAATGAGTATATTACAGTTAAAAGCTGAAAGAAAGAGGAGATTCATGCGTGAGTCAGACTGCTGAAAAAAACCCAAAATGGATTTCCACACATGCAGCACTGAGGCATCCAGGTGCCAGAGTACACGAGAAGCACATCTTGATGAATATCTGTTTACGTTCCTCTTATCGCCTGTAGCAACACTCCACTGACTCACTGTTATCAGAGAACAGTGTTACAGTAGCCCTGCCTGGGTCATCTGCCTTTATGTCCTACGCTGGCTGTCCCGCACCTGAACTCAAGTAAAAAACAAGTGAAAAATCAACAATGTCTAGATATATTAAAGCAGTTAAATTGGTGTGGATTATTAAAGGATGGATTGAAAAATGTTCAAGCCTGTTTTAAAACAACAGTCAGGTGCCCAGATGAACATTAAACATAGGTTTTTCTTGCTATAAACATTTCTCCTGTTCATACTGGCTATTAGATGATCCTTTCACAATGCACCCTCATATCTATCTGAACTCATCACCCCTTATACTCCCTCTTGTGCACCCCGATCACATGATGCTGGATATCTTACTATTCCTAGATTCAAGAAAAAATCAGTAGGCAGTCGAGCATTCTCCTACCAAGCTCCTCTTTCTCTGGAATGAGCTTCCTCTTACAGTCAGGGTGTGATTTTGCACTTAAAATAAAAATAAACTTAAACAATGTGAGTGACGGAGGACCAAATCCCCAGTCCTCCTCCTGTGCAAAAAATGTATCTGAAAGTTGATCTGAAGCTCATTTGAAGGGGATCTTTTAATGCCCAGTATGAACAGGAGGAATGATTATAGCGAGTGTCCATTGTTTATATGAGCACCTGATTGTTGTTGAAGACAAGCTAGAAAAACTGTGACTATCCTTTAAGTTAGAAGCTTAGAAAAATGCTGAAAAATGTTAAAGCAAAGCTGCAAAAAAGATGCATGAAAAGCCTTCATACATGTCGCTGTGCAGAAAAAGTCACCAGAAGCATAGAGATAACACTCCAGAGCACTTAGAGGGTTCAGTGCCTTGCTAAAATAAACTGTTTCTGAATATAAAACCTGTATAAAACCTGTGGGATGACCTGAGGTTTTGACCCCAAATTGCAGTCACGTAGATGTTTCATCTCTCTCAACTCCCACTTGTTTCTCGTTCTGCAGAGTCAAGGACAGGCCAAACCGTTTAAAGACTGCTCAACAGAAAACACTGATAACCATTTACTGACAGTCATACAGTTCTTAGTTTGTTTGTTTGTGTGACTTAACCTCACCTGATCAAAATGTCAAACCCAACCTCATCTTTCCTAGTTTCCCCCATTGTCTATCACTTGTAATCTCTGTTTAGATCATCAGATCAAACCAAAGCCACAGACAAGCGTATTGCAAAGGCTAAATAGCATCAAGCTGCTCGAGCTGTTGACTCATTTTAATGGCATTTGTGGGTATGATTAGATCTCATATCTAACGGTATAACATGGCAGAATTTACTGGGGGCAAACTACACATTTTACACACATACTTGATGTTTGTTTTACATTCATGGTTTAGTTTTTAGTATCAAATATAGCTACAGTCTAGTCTTTATCTTGCATGAATAAAATATTCTTGGATGTTTGTTAAACTTGTTAAAATGAAGAGAAGTTGAATGTTTGACCATCTTTTTAAAACATATGTGACCCATGAATTTGTAGTATATGCACTCTGCAGTTGCAGACCTAAAGTCTACTCTGTAGAGAAAACATTTTCAACAACCGTTGTCTGTTTGTATACATTTGCATCACTTAATCTAACCTTATCATAAACTGATGAACTTTCGTTGTTTGAGTAATTTCATCTCTGGTGAGCAAAATACACACTCCCGCCCACATGTCAATGTGCCTTCCGGGAAACCTGTAACTCTGCTTAAACTAATGATCATCCGAGGTGAAATGATACATTTAGCTCCAGGCTTGACGCTCAAGCTAATGCTACACTTATCACACAGTGATCCGACAGTCCATTTTCAGTCCAGTACTATACAGTAGTTCTAAATGCTTGTCCTATACTGTACTGCAACATACGTTCATATAAAGCATGTTCTGTACCACTTAGACAAATATTCACCCACTCTCAAAGCGTGATAAAAATCCAATTCAAACACCTTTAACTCTTCATTTTGTTTTAAATAAAACATGTCACATAATATGTTTAAAAACCTCAAATCTTAAACCTATCGATAAAATCATGAACAAGCATTTCAGGTAGCCAAAAAAGTGTAAAAAGGCCAAATTAGAGACATAGTACATAAAATTATTAAAATAGATTTTCAAGGGCAGCTAACAAATCATCAGTGACAGATGTTAGTGACCTCAATGACCTTTCTCCTCCTGAGGTCAAGCTCTTTGACTCCCAGCTGCTAATCAGTTTGACCTCTCAGCTGCAATTTACACTTGACCTAGTTAGAAAAAAAACTGTCTAAAGCTACAGCTTTTTTTTTTCTTTTAAATTTGTTAAGTACATACTGTAGTTGATGACTGCAGTTTCAGCTTCCACAGAAAATTTGAAATAATTCCAAATATTTTCAGCTGTTTGTGGTGGAAGGACTGACAAAATGAATGAATGTTTTCAAAAAATCATCCGATATTTTGCTACTCACCAGGAGACAGTTCTGTGTTACTTGCTGTTCACTCAGATCGGCCAGATGTTGATATTTATTGATCTCTGATGTTGATACTGAGATGTTGCACACTGTCAGATAAAACTGCTCTTAATCACTCTGCAGGGATTTCACAGGGTGAAAACAGACTTTAGAAGAATGCAAAATAAAAAAAACAAGGAACTAAACAACTTGCTGGCCGTCGCCATAAGACAGTGCTTATCCTGCCATCAGATTGTTATCTGGTTCAGCGTGTCCGAGGTCCTACCTTATCTCTAAACATTTTGTTAAATGCACGATAACAGTACATGATATTTAAACACTGCCATGAGAAAAACGTGTCTCTGCCAGTATTTCCTGCTGACATACAGGCTGAAAAGCAGCGTTTCACTGCCCTCTCTGGCTGAATGCTTCTGTTTCACCACTGCTGGGTGTGTTTGGGTGTGGTCAGAAGTGACACACCTTGGAAAACCCATCCACAAACTTTTAGCAGGGTGAGAATTTGAGCTTCTCTGTGCAGAATGATGTATGTGAAGAGTTTGACACTAGAAGGCTGTTTTCACCTTTGTCTGCTAGAGAAGGAAAGTTTCTCTTTTCTCAGCTTAAATTCGAGTTAAGGGATGTACAGTACCAGTCAAAAGTTTGGACACACTTTCCAGACTTTTCACTGTTACTGTACATTCAAGCATGATTTGTGACATCACAACTAGTTTGGAGTGAAGAAGGAGACATCTTGTGTCCAGTGGTTAAACTTTTGAAACAGACAATATTTGTATTTTCAAAGATTCTGGATATCAGACACAAACTATTATTCTAAGCAGAGAATTTGTATGTCTGATGTGTTGAGGGCATCTTTTAAGGGGACCTACCATGCTATTTGTAATTTTCCATTTACCTTATAACTTATAACTTCCTGGAGCTGACCAAGCTGAGGGGGCTAGATAAAGGGTCATCGTTGTACCTAACACCTATATACCCACCTATATGTCCATTGAAAGTGTGATCACACCCACAAGTTTATTTACTTACTAGTGTGAATCAAACTTGAGATTTGTTGTTGCACTTTGCATCCTGTCCATCTAGGTTTTCGCACCATATTTCAATGGTAATATACCTGTTGGCCAGTGTCATCATGATGAAGACACTCTCTGTGATTGAACTGCATATCTGGCAGAGTTTTTTTATGTATATAAGAAACAGATGGGTATGAGCATTGGTAGAAACTCTTAGTTGCACAAAATGGGCCATTTAAAAAAAAGCAGCAGGCAGCAACACATCCTGACATGATGGAGGAAATGGCAGTTATGTGCAGATTTATCAAGTTAATCGTCACCTTTAGCTTTTGAATTCACAGTGTCACCTCGCCATCTTTTTTGTTACCATAAATATTTCACTAAACAAGGTTTTCTTTCCAGTCTAGTTGAACCAAACCTGTAAGGGGTGAACATGTCCTAAATGTGCCCTATGAACAGGCTGTAGTTGAGTTATGCTCCTTCAAATGTAACTACAACAACAACAACAACACAACAACAGACGTCCAGTCAAACAACTTCCTCGGTTTGAGAGCTTTTATTGGTATATTGACATCACTTCTTACAGCCAGGATTCACTTCTGCTACACTTTACTCTGCAGGCCAGAGATTCAAAACGAGAAGCATACTGGGCTTTACAGGCAGATAAATATAACTTGCCTCCTTTCACACACACTCTTTCCTGTTTGCTTTGTCCTTCTCTTCCTAGTTCACACGCTGTTTTTGTTCAGCACCTTTTTTTTTCTCTTGATATCTTCTCTGCTCTTTTCAGCTCTGCTGAGAAGATATTTAGTTGAGAAATACAGCTTGAGATTTAGATTGATCTTCAGGCAACCTTCTCTTTGTAGTAGAGACAAGAAGCAGCCACAGTAAACTCCAGAAAAAAATAATAGATTGTCCACCTCTCTTGAAACTGTTTGTCCTTCAGGTGAACCCTTTTATTTTAGACAAGAAAGATTTTGACATTTTGGACATTTTGGTGTCAGGCATGTTGTGGTAACTAAGAGTGTTTTCAAACCTGCCTTGTTTCATTTGGACAGATCTGAAATAAAGCAGCAGGCTGAAGCCAATGCGGAAGTACCTTAAAGTGCAGTGTCACTGACAGCCGTTAGATGCTGGCTCCAAAATATCTCTAGCTCAATAGACTTCCATTCAAAAAATGTCAACCTCTCTCTAGAGATTCTAAGTCAATATTTTTTTTTTTCAAAAATTGATTTTGGTCTCAATCGCTAAATTCTCAGTGTGCTAGTGGTTGATAGCTGGCTGACCACCTGTTCCACCTAGCTCCGGGACTCACAGTGAGTACTTGATAACTATACCTGTCAACATAATTTAGCTCAAGTAATGTTAACCCAAGTGTGCACTGCTCAGTGTTTCCAAGGCGACATCTTATTTGGAAGGAACTTAAGCTGCAACTCTGGACTTCAAACTAATTCTTGAGTGGCTCGTTGTGTGTGAATGTGTTCAACCTTGATCCGTCCCGACTACAAGGCATACAATGCAAATTTGAGCTAAATGGCTGCCATAGTCAGCTGTGCTTTGAACAGTGCGATACGGTTGAGCGAAATCAACAGTTGTTAGTTGTTAGCAATTAGCCAGAGAGGGAATCGAGATCCAACCTGGACTAGCACAACAAAGTACTTTGCCTTTTGGCCAGAAGACCTTCTTCAGGACCTTCTTCCTGCGTTTATGTGCTTCCTCACACCCAAGACGCAACTAACTAATGAGCGGAGTAAATGTTCTCATGTGGCATGTAGTGATGCATGCACTAACAGGAAAACCTAACAAGGTTACCCACTCATCCACTGATTCAGACTAGATTGTTGGCTTGATAACACCCGTAGAGTGCTGCCACACAAACAGCAGAGTTATAACTGACCAGAGGTGTGTAGAGGTGTGTGTGGTTGATCTTTAGCCCGGTATCCTGTGTACATGATTTAATTAAGGTAAACATAGTGAATGTCTGTGTCTAATGACATTCTGCTCAGATCACAAGCACATCTCTAATCAGTGGATGCAGATTTATCAACATATTTTTCCTGCTGCCTTCAGAAGTCTGCATCGATTTAATGAACAGATGGAGAAGCTTTTGATGCAGTATGAAGCAGCTGTGGATGACAGATGTAAAAGGCATTATAAGTTTATAGACTAATGCAGACTTTGTTACTGACATAAAAAATTAAAATGTTATTTTTTGATGCTGGTTTAAATTCATCTACTGGTTGAAAAGTGTTTAATTAAAATTTACATTTTGAGTATTAGTCCATTAATTTTGCACTTAGTTTGCTCCTGCTGACAAAATCCCCTAACCGACAAAGGAGTGACGTGATGTGATTCTCAGTGCAACTTCTAAAATCCAATTTCCACGAAAATACCAAAAACCTGTGCAGCGACAGGAAAACCAATTTCAAGGTCAGGAAACTGTCAGAGTGCGGCTGGTCGTTGCTTCAGCACAAAAATTAGGGCCCAATAACTCCAAAATAAAAGACTGAGGAAAAATCTAAATGGAAAAAAAGTAAGAAAATGTAACAAATTCTAAACTTGAGGAGGTTTATGGAGCTGGTTCCCAGCCTTGTATGAGACCCCTGGGGTGAGAAGTATGAGAGAGATTTCTTCACCATGAAAGGAGTACATAGAGAAGAAATGACTAGAACAGTACAGTATGCAGATTGAAGGGCGGCAGATGGTTTATTTCCAAACCCAGGACAAGATTTGTCCTAAGAGAAGTTTTTATTTTCCACAAACATATAATTCTTTCCTAAACATTTGCTGTCCATACTAAAGTGCTTAAACAAAAAATAATCATTTCTACAGGGCATATGCAGGTATTTTGAGTCATCTTTCTGTTCTGTATTCAAGATGATTTTTGTTGTTTACATAAGAGCAAGTCTTTTTAATGGATCACCTGACACTAATATATATATACATATACACACACACACACATACATATATACTTATACATACATATATATATATATATATATATATATATATATATATATATATATATATATATATATATATATACATATATACACAGACACCTGTGCTTCACTTTGAGGCTTTAAATTGTTTGTGGGTTTTTTTGCCAGAGGGAAAATTTGGTTCAACTCAGGACAAACAGAATATCATTATTCTTGGAAGGATAAAATGTTTTTTGGAGAAAAATAAATATTTCAGGAATGATGCATGTTTTAACATAACAAAATGAAATGAAACAATGTGGTTTTAATGTGTGATAACAGCCGGAGGATCATGAAATTCACTCAACCCATAAATAACCTGTTTCCCAATGCTACACTGATAGTCAGCAGTCATACTCAGCCAGGAGTTACACACCTTACTATGAAACCTAGTCATAGTTTTTATATCAAATATATCTTTACTATGTACAAAAAGCATGTTTTAGAAAATATTTAAAAATAAAAATGTCTTTTATGAGACTCAAATTTTCTTCAATTTACTTAAATATTTAAAAAGTTTTATGTAAATATTTCAGATATTATTAATTTTACGATTTTATTAATTTCTATTTTATTCATCCTTCATTTACTATGTCGAAGTAGAAATCATTTCTATAAATAATATAATTATATTGTTGTTAAAGCAATATTTTAATGCTGCTTTAACAACAGCAGTGCATTTAGGGACTACACATACACTTTGCTTGCTAATGTGCATCTATTTTCCTTAAAAAGCTACAATGTGTAAGATTTGACCAGAATTTTAGTCTAAAACATCAAAAATGAAATAAAAATATCAACAGAATGAGAAGACAGTTTTAACATATGTCAAAGCATTGTTTTTCAGAGCTATCTACTGAAGTTAGGATACTAACCAGCTAGCCCTAGCCCCGTCTGGTCTGTACTGTCTCGTAATATCATTTTGTAACTCAGGGGCAATAGTGAGTCACTGTCGCGTCCAGTCTGTCCTCAGTCCAACATGAGAGGAAGAAGAGTTTCGCTGTACAACTGTTAATATATCACTTAAGTTTCAACACTTTTAACATTTAGTTTTAATATTCAGGCAAGAAAGTAATAATTTAGTTTCCCAATATGTGGTCAGTTTATCCAAATAACTTATTTAACCTGGCCTATTTGGAAAGTTGCACTGATGTTGTCAGAGCAGCCGCTAGCTTTGGAAACATCAGCACCAGCTATGTGAAAGCAGACATGAGCCATTTGGCTTTGTAGCAAATTGTAATAAGCTGGATCGATATTGAAATATCATATCAATAAATTAGGTCTCTACTGGACTGCCATGTTGTAAAATGGCAGCAATTAATGAAAAAATATATGCTGCGTGGCAGAACGGTTGTTTTACCATTAGTAAGTTCTGTAACATTTGATGATTTACACCTACCCTAGGGGCATGTGTGTAACTATTTAGTTGTTACTTAGAGTTATGTTGTAACTTATCTCCGTGGTGCAACCACTTTCTGATCTGTGCAGCTCTTTTGTAATCTACCACCGTAATGTCTCAGTAGCATTTTGATGTCTTGAAGCCGCTGCACAGATTCACTGTAAACAGTAAGATTTATGCTATAATCAGTGAGTGATAAGGGTGGTGGGGTGATGCGTTTGGGAGGGGTATGCTGCTCCTTATTTGTTTGGATCAGGTGGCCAATTCTAACACATTGCACCTTTTAAAAGGAATTCAGCTGATCAACTACGTACAAAGTAAAGAGGCTGAAATTATATAATAAACTAGTCACTGATATGTGTTCAGTATGTGATTGGCACAAAATCATTCAATAACTTGAATTTAGAACATGTGTTTTATGTGCTGAGTATTTTTTTATGACTTTTATTTTCACCTTTTCACCTTAAATGATTATACAAAAACTCAGTGGCACCAAGAGAATGAATTCATTTTAAGACAATTAAAGTTGAGTCATTTTCAAGATACAGGCAAGGTGAATTATCTACAACATACAGAGAGAAAGAACAAATTCACTCAGTCAATAAGGGCCAGTGGACATTATCTGTGTTTGCTGCCGTTTTGAAAAGTGTTTCTGCACAAATTTCATAGGTGTTTTTCAGACCAGAAATTGGAGAAAATTTACCTGCCTAAATTTCTAAATCTTGACTAATGATAACATTTAACTTTCACAACCTGGCTTTAGTTTTGTTAAGAAAACACATGAACAGTTATGCTACATTCATAACTGGTCAGATTAGCTGTCAAAACACATATAGTATTTGTGTTGCTGTAACTGCTGTCTCTAAATTAATTTCTTAAGTTTGCAGGATGTCAGAGTGTGTTTTTTCAGTTTTTAAATTTTAAGATAAAACAGCACATAAATGCTATTTTATGCACTTACAAATGCCAGACATTCGCATGAAGGCAGGGATAAATCTCTGAGTCAATGAGTAAGTATTAAGTAATATTTTTACTTGTGTGTTATTTGGTGTGTTCACCACCAACCAGGATTTCAACAGCAGCACAATGACCTCACTGGGTGTGGAGAGTTTTGCTCCAAAAAACAGCCCACAAGCCAGAAAGCCAGAAACCTGGACAATCAACAAAACTACTAACCTCCTGCAGGTGTTTTATGGCAATTTGGTGCGATGCAACAATAAAAGTCTTACTTACTGCCCCTTCGAACCTCTTGAATTTGTTCTTCCTTTCAACATTTGAGCAAATTATTCCCCAAGACGAGTCCACATCGCAATTTTTGTTTGGTTTTTTTTTTAGTTGTTTCTTTTTTTTTGTTTTTTTGCAGAGAACCAGCAGCTGCGAACCACACCACAGAGCACCACCTCCTCTGTTGCCGCCTGCGGTCACCGCTCACCAGCCCCCATCCTCATCTCATGATGATGATGTCATGACCCCAGACTGACTCAGCAATATCTTAACTGGAACAGAATGAGAGAAAAACATTGTTAGGATGCAGGAAAAAAAAAACATGAAAAGCATGGAGAATTCATCTCAATGTTGGGAACACACATAAATATAAAAACATGAGGTGACACTGTGCATTAAGCGGTTATCGGGTATTATAGGGCATCGTTAGGAGCATTATAGGCCTACTGTGAGCAAATAAAAAGCAGGCTGGAATGGCATTAACTATCAGCTTTTATTGCCTGCAAATAAAAATGTGTTTTTTTTGCAAACCTGCAGAAAAGGAAACTCATTTCAGGTCTACAAAAATAGACCTAAAAAAATGATTAAGAAACCACCTAAACTATGACTAATCAACATTCCTCACATTGTCCAATATAGTCCACAGGCATTATAATCAGATTATTAGTCTATCATATAATTATGGGATTAAAAACAATCCATGGTACATGGGACACTAACCAATGAGCTGCTTGAGATATTATCTACAGTAGCTGTTTACATCACTGTTATTTTCTGGATTTATAGACAGATTTATTAAAATCTGGAGTGTTGTTGTTATTTTTACACATGCTCAATTCTCCCACTGAGGGTTTGTTCTCTAACTGGCCTGTTGAAGGTTTCCTCTGCTTCTTTGCTAGAACTAATACCAATACTTGTGATTTCTTTTTCCTTGAGTTTTTCCTCAGATGGTATTCTAGGATAAATTTAGCCCGTTATTTCTATCAAACAAGCTGTCAATTCAAACTTGTATCAAACATTAAATGAGCTAACAAGCTAAGCCCTCCTTCATTCCTGTTTGATAAGGGACAACAGAGTTTTGATCAATTTGTAAGATCATATTGTGATTATCAGCAAACAAGTACAGCAGTATATAAAACTCAGTGTGCTTTTTAGATTTTTTTTTCCCTTCCAAATCTCCATGATATACTAAGCTAGGGTCTGCCAACAGGGTCTGAAAAATACAAGAGCGTATCCCACGTGAGGTCCCTAAGGTTTGCGACACTCAACTATTTTCTGATCAGAGTAAAAACAGGCTTGCATACGAGCATAATTACTGTCTACGCAAAAAGCAAGTTGGCAAATGTTAATATGTAATTTCTTCACTACAACACTGGTATTTAGTAAACATCTGTGTATACTGTCCTACGTCACTGTAAGCAGCTTTCTGATTTCCTGACAAACTTTCTGGCCAGTTTCTGGATCAACCTCTTGAAATGAGAGCTCACACACACACATATATACACACACACACACACACACACACACAGTACAAGGCACCAGCGACGGAAACAAAGGAAATGTTGGGTTGATGTAGACTAAAAATACACACCAAGTTACAATCCAGAGATGATCTTCTCGCTCTTATTAAATTCTTAATCTTATTTCTTTTTCCTTCAACATTTTGGGCACAAATGCAATAAGAGAAAATACATTTAAGCACAAATGTTTTAAAAAAAAACAAAAAAAAACAGAGGTGCATTTTTATGATCTCACAAACTTCACATGAGAGCTGAAATTAAAGCTCATGACATGAGAACAAATAGATAGACCTTAAATATGTATGTATCATATCTACATTCACTTTCCAATTATCTTCTGTTTTGTAAAAATCAAAAGTGAAATCTTCATACCACAAAACATAAAATGAAAGCTGCACCCATTATTCTTTTGTGAGTAAAAATCTCACTATTGAACTATAGCTTCACCACCACTGTATCTGAGGCTACACGCACAGCTGACACATAGATATTAATCTAAATGTATAAAAAGAAATGTATAAAAGTATGAGAAGCAACAGAATTCCTGCACTCTCATTGCCTTGAAAGCACCGACAGGAAGTGAGAATGTTTGGAGACTGCCTGAGTCACCTGCACAAAAACACACTCCCTGCAGAGGAAATGGACGACGTTAGCCACGTCAACACACAGTCTGCGACACACTGGTGAAACTGATAAGAACATGATCTATCTCAATTTGTTTTTCCATTGTCTGAACATCATCATCAGCTCCTTCTGTCAAAGATTCATAACACACATACATACAGTCTTATGATAGATTAAATATTCTTCTGTTAAACTTGTTAAACCGTTAAACTGCAGAGCCTGAAACCATTTAATCTGTAACACTCCTGGGATGCCAGCTCTTTTATTTATAGATTGTTTTTCATCTAGTTACTTTGAACTTGCTACACTAAACTTGCTACATGTGTTTTTTGATAGACAGAACAAAGTTAAATGGGGCCTGACAGAATCACCCCCATGTAAATTAAAATTCCTGAAACCGTAGCTTACATGAACATAATTTACAGCGTCAGATTTGCTTTAAAGACTAATAATTAGGGTCACTTTGATTTGACCACACTTTGTTTAGTCATGATGGACTCTGTCTGTGCAGTATAAACGGATTAAAGCAGAATATTTTACTTTGAGGCTTTGCCTTACATTTTTGGCTGCACAACAAACAATACAACCTCCTCCCCACAGCTCTGTGCATCACTGGAAAGGATGAGACAGATGGCTGTTTGCAGATATTTACACTTTAGGCTTTTAGCAGATGATATTCTGGAAATCTTATAGTGATTGCCATGTAAAGACAACACATGTCAGATGGTTTGACTGTGGATAAAACAAAGTATATGTTTGCTTTTGCAACGATTTTGGACACAGACTCATCATATGCTGTGTTCATTTTTTTAAAGTCTTTTTAAATAATCTAAAAGACATGACCTACAGTTAGCCCGTGTGACCACATGCATATACTTCGACTTTCCTGCAAAGGCTGCAACATTTTAAATGCATTTTTAATGTCTAGTTGTGGTTACATTTTGCGCAACATGGTCATAATTATAGTTCATAATACATGCTCTCTCTATGTGTGGCTCATATCTTTTTTATTTATTCTGGTAAAGAGTATACAAATAAACCTATGGCAGTCTGGCATTGTACTACAAACAGCATTGTGTATACACAAACAAATATATCGTGTAGTCTGTGATAGCTACAATTAAAATCCACAAAAGGTTAAAAGAGCAACATTACACTACTCGACATGAAAACTGAGTTATCTTGTGTAAATGCACACACCCACCCACCCACACACACACACACACACACACACACACACACACACACATACATACACACAAACACACCCACACCCACACCCACAACAGTTTTCAAGACAAATCTCCCCAGTCATCTAAAAACACAACCGAAAGGCTCTTCTCCTGAGGATGAATTTCTCATATGAAAGTACTATAGATGGACGACATGATTAAAGACCTTGTACGAAGTGTAAAAAGATAAATTACAGTCTTCCATTTATAACCCAGCATCTCAACTCACACCGTAGCCATTTACACCACGAAGGTTTGAAATCTCTCAACTTTGACGCTGTTAATCATTCTGTTAAGAGCTGAGGAGATAAATTACTCTGCTGCCCTTTAAGTGGAGTACCACTTAGTTTCATACTCAAGATTATCGCTGTGAAAAGATGTTTCACTCCCACTCAGACTGGTTTTATGTTTGTTTTTTTGTTAACCTCAGTACAAGTAAGATATTAGATATCTCTGTCAACAACAATGCGTGAAATCAGATTCTCATGATGTGAAGACAAATATTTCAGAGATAAATTCTTAAATGTCACTAGTGATTTAGAAAAAAAATTGCAAGGCTCAGGAGTTCAAACCGTGTAGTAAAGAAACATCTGCAGCAGTATTCAAGCTGTAACCACAATCAGCTACTCCTAAAAAGTAAACAGTCTTTACACAAGACAGTCAAGAAAAAGGGGATTTAACAGAGGTGCCCATTCACTCCTGTGACCTATTTCACTCTGGACAAAGACAAATAACTGTGATGAATAATTTACTGAAAGGACAGGACCAGATTAACCAGTCTGATAGATGACTCAGTGCTTTGTCTTCCCCACCTGATAAAGTGGATCTGCATTTAGCCCTCTCAGGGCAGCTTTAAACACTGTGGAGTACATTTATCGAAAAGAAACTGACATGATGCTTTAAAAGCTTGTCACCAATTCTGTGTAGATATTTCACAGCAACAGCATCTCATCTCCGTACATGCCTGCCTTCACGTGGATGTGGATTTAATAAGACAAATTAGTAAAATATCAGAAAGAATGAGGTCCTAATGTTTATTTCCAATAACAGAATAAGTGCACAGTGTGTAGGTTAGTAAAGCAGTGTCCCCAGATTGCCAGCTCAAGCAATAATACAGGCAAATGTCCAATAAATTGAGGATTGAAATTTATCAAGATAAAAGTTTTATGAGCCTTGAATCAAAATAGGAACATAGTGTATAAAATATAATATACAATAAAATTATTTTTAAAAACACTTAAGTGATTATGTGTTCTACTATTATAAGCTTTAAAAGCTTTAAAGCTGCCTTTACACATAATGTGAGTATTATTTTTCTGATCACTGTGTTACTGTTGCATTTGATTGTATTGTATTAAATATTTGTAGCAATTCATTAAGAATGAAACTAGATACAAATGAATGCTTCCTTTTTTATATTAAATTGATTGTGTTAATATTGGATTTGTTTATTTTTACTGCCAGTAATTTTGGCTTTGCAGCCATTTTGAAACAGATTTTTCTCACCTCTGTAGCCTTGAAACTGTCAGAAAAACAAAGAGAGAGAGATCAAAAGAGAGAGAGAAAGAGAGAATCATTGTGCACTACTGCATTGTCTTGTTGTGTTACAACATATATGTCTTGTTATGTATTATGTGATTGCAGGGGTGTGCAGCACTTTTTTGCACTAGTGCACCACTGCATTGCCTTGTCAGTGAGATATGTTTTTGTCCATGTACTGTATTGTCATGGGTTGCATGATTGCAACCCTGTGTAGCACCTTTTGCCCAAGACAAATTTTCTTTAGGACATTTCTCTCCTCTTTTCTCATTTTAGCTGCCAGAAAACTCATAAGCAGAACACTGATAATAACGTTTTCCACTGGGCTACTCCAAATAAAGATATGAAAGATTTTACTCATGAAATTTGGCATCCCATACTATTGGGAAACTTCTAATGACCATTTTAAGCTACCATTAGCTTGTTTCTTTGGATAAGATATGGCAACTCTGTTTAGACTCACACCTAGTAAAAAGGATTAAGTGTAAAATAGCATTAAGCAAATATTGTGAATCCTGAACCCTGAACTAACTAGCAACCTTGCAACACAAACAAGTCTGTTAGCTAATTAGTGTTGAATTAATTAACTTGTTGTCCATCCAGTTTCTAACTGGCTAATTGAGCATGTAGGTTCATTAGCCTGTTCCCCTTTCAAGATCATTAATACTAAATAAAAAAAAAGAAAAAGAAAAAAAAAACTATACTAAAAAAAAAAAAAAAAAATCACGTCAGTCATTTGTATACTTTGCTACATTTATCCAAAAATGTATTTTATGTATTTTGACCAGAGATCCTAATTAACCCTGCCATTTGTGCAGCCGAAGCTCTTCTCTAACACTCTGTACACCTTAGTAAGTGTGAATACAAATTGTAGTTCAGTTAAAGATCACGAGTTACGCAGTGGGATTTCTCCACGCGGTGAATCAGCCTATTCATTATCGCTGAAAGAAGATTAACCACTTTGATAGATGAGTAAATGTTTTGTCTTGTCACCCCTTTTTGATGAAGTGGAAACGTGCATCAGCGTTAAGCAGGCTGCAGAGTACTTATCACCGGCTGTATGTATTGGCTGGGGATCAAAGGTGAAGGCACGGGACTTGACAGACGGTCCTCTTTTCCAGAGTAAATGATTCATCTGACATTTGTACTGAACATCGCTGTTATTGCGGATGAGTTAAATAATATATACACCTATATCAAATAAATCTAACCTTCATAAAGATTACACTGTTTTTGTTTAAACAGTTTGAGAGATGTTGATTTAACTTCACGGTCACTTTGGAGGCTGCAGGTTGTGGTGCTGTTTAAATAGCATAGATTTATTTAATTATACACACACACACACACACACACACACACACACACACATATGTATGCGATAAGAAACATCTCTCAGTATGACACAATATATTTCAACAGCAGCACAAATTAGTCTCTAAGATAACCGTAGTGTTGAATCAACACAAACATTTTCAGCAAAATTATAACCTGGATGGAGGCAGGAATAATTGCAGAGCTATACAGTAGAATTAAATTGCATTAGCATTTAGGTGTCCCTAATAAACTGGCAATTAGGTTTTTTTTCCTGAACTTATATTTAGGAATATCTTGTAAATCACCTTAGTTTAGTAATATTTATTGGGGTGGTTTACACAATATTATTAAGGGTAATTATACAGTATATGTTTTCTGTTTTACAGCATAAAACAGTGAATTGATGTATCGAGTTTGTTGTCTGTGTGATGTTGTCCTACTGTCGCAGAGGACTTTGAAGATGACATGAAATGTGCATGTTTTTGCACTGCTAATGTCCAAATATATTGGAAAAACCACCTTGTCTATGACAAATTTATTTTCCTAATTTCTACTGAGCTTATTACCTGGTGAGTCACCATTTTGGGATGACATCATTTTCTATGTAACAGAGTTGGTTGATTCCATTGGCGGGTGAAGACAGTGAAGCATTTCTGAACTGGGTTGGACATACAGTTTTGGAAATGGAGGAGGATGAACTTGAAAGGCCTTTAGAGTCCTGTTGCATGTATGCATTCCAGCCGATATGACGTGGTAACCGAGCAGTGGAGTCAGTGTGACTCCTGGAGTCAGTGTGACTCCACTGCTGACCTATCGGATGTGTAGCACAGAACATTAATTACAAAACATCAAAACTGTTAGATCCTGGCCAAAGCTACTGCTGCTGTGCCATATACGCAAATGCACACATCAATCTCAATTTAAAGATGTTTATCGTTTCTGCAGCTGTGTGACACTGCAGGTATTTAATAAAGTCAAAGGAAAAAATCTGATGCAGCCAGCTGTGGACAATAAACAGAACATCAGTACTGATGTTTCTGCAAAATGCTGGATTACATTCAGTGACACCTGAACAACATTATTGTAAGATTCATACACTTTTCCGATCTGCCAGAGTCACATTAATAGCTGTATTCTGACGGACATTTCAATAGTTTATATAATACAGTAGATGTGATACTATAGAGAAGTGAAAGAAGCAAAATACATGAAAGTTGGTTTGTGATGTGTACGCACCTCTGCTAAGTAAAGCCACACAAAATGTGGCATTTGCACTCTCTGCAATTTTCATTATGGACCGATCTCCATAATGAAAGTGCTGAAAGGTGGAGAAAAGCCTGAAACACTGGAGACAGCTGCAGAAACCACGCTGCTCACTGTAAAAAAGTAACTTTACTGCCTGTAATACTTCCATGGCATGTATGCATCTTATGTGCAGCACTATATCCCCCCCTCCCTCCCTCTGATGCTCCATGTTAGGTTCCGCTCCATTAAATTAAAATACCAGTTTTGAGGACCAGAAATATGCGGTGCTCGGCTCAGAAAAAAAATCAGCACTGCAGCAGTTGCAGCCCGCAGGACCTACAGGACGGACCCAAAGCTTTGGCACTGTGCTCACAGCTGCTGTGTTCACTGCTGCTGGCTGACATGAACACAAACGAGGCGCAGCAGGTTTTCTGTGAATGATACACATCCAGTGTGTTTTGGAGTCAGTTTAACTCTGAATATTGAGGGAAAAAATGAACTTTTACAGCTTTTTGGGGGAATCTGATGTCCATATATATTGGAAAAGTAATGCACACTGAGGGTTGTAGTGAAAGCACTGGAAGCAGAAAAAAAGTGTCGCACACTCTGGCTCCATATTTATTTCTCTTTATTTCTCTCTCTGATGATGTTTCAGTTCTGGTTCGGGATTTGATGTCCAGTCAGTTATAAATATCAGGGGGGGATTTCCATGTTTCATTTATTGGGGGAGGGGGGGCGTAAACATAAATCCTATGCTGCAGAGATGATATGGAAATCTTTAGGCTAGGGGACGTGTGTCAGACTATATGTCGGAGTGGGGGGAGGAGGCCTGTGCAAATAGTGCTGCTGAGAGACTCTCAGAGAGACACTCGTGTACTTTTAGGCTAACATGCAGTTAATGAGAATGACAAACAGCTATGTTTCTGTGACAAATGTTTGTGAATACTGATTTTTCGGTGAGAGCATAGTTACTGTATTGGTACCTGCCTTCTAACCGCTTGCACACCAGAGACTTCTGCCAGCCGAGCCAGCTAACTTCCAGTTTAACCCTCCGCTAACTTCAATGGGGAAATTCTGATAGTGAAACAAGTAATTCTGTGGGGGTTGTGACGCTCAAAAAAAACGTATCCACCATTTTACAGCCACTCCTTTTCCCATGATTGTGTGCTGGAAAAATGCTTTTTGGGCCCCTTTTGGACCCGGAAGTTGTAATTACACGGTTTGGCCACTATGTCAAATTGGCTTCAAAGCCTGGCGCACTTCCTGGGGGCTTGATATACTTAGATGCCGCATTGACTGCTTCAGCCTGCTGCTGTGATACGTTAACGTCACCGCTATATTGGACCAAGCAAGACGGGCCTACAAATACAAATAAACAGGGGAGCGGTGGTTTTTCTGGATAAAAAGCACTATAACATTTACAGTTCTCAACCAAGTTCAATGAGTCGTTTTTATATTCAAAAGTTTATGGATTACGTGGAGTAGAAAAAAAAGTTTAGAATTTTTCTTTTTCCTTCAGCTTTAAATATACGAAATACCTGTCAGCTAAATACAGAATACATTAAATGTTTACCATTATTATCCACAGTATCCTCAAGTACAATTAAACCCATCTGGGTTTAATTGGGACCGCTCTGCCGTCCAGCTTAAAAATCAACTAGCTCTTTCTAGACCTGCAGGGGAATGATCACAGCAGAACCATCTGGCCTCTGATTGGACAGGCTGACAATTTTTGACCAATCAGATTCAGCTGTCAAAACAGGGTCAAAATTTGTACCAGTAACTTAAGTGTCACACACAGTGTGGGAACTTAAGGCACTGCATTTCGCACACTGTTTTTTCTTTAATCTGTGGGCAGGTGTACACAAAAACATTTAGTTTTTCTCAGTGTTTTTGTTTAACCTCATCACTAATATAGCTTTTTCATATATTTAATATACATATTTTTTTTCTTTCATATGCATATATATAAATAAATAAATAAATGCAAATCTTTTCACATTCACAAAATTTCTCACGTAGACGTTTTCCACAGATTTACAAAGGTTGACAAAAACTCCTCCTCAGTTTCCATCTTTCGGTGTCTATCTTTCACTATCTCCATCTTTCACCGTCTATCTTTCACTATCTCTATTTTTTACCCTCTCTACTGTCATAACCAACCCTATGACATCACAGGTCGCAAGATAACAGCATCCTTGTCACGAAATATATAAGGGGGCTTCTTTTTTCTTTTATATGTTTACATTTGTCATTTTTGTTATATAATTGTTGAAATCATGTCAACTTGATTGACTGGTTCATATCCACTGTCAAGTAAACACGTTTGACTGAAGAAGCAGCCCTCATGCTCTTACTTTACCCCACGATCCTTTATTTATTTATTTATTATATATTTATATATATTATTATCATTATTATTAGTGTCTTATGTTACTGGTCGCACACAGCTACCAATAACTCTTGCATAGGCTGGCAGGCATTTTGACATGTCAGAGGTGTAAATACTAAAATGAATGATGTTCCATTTAGCTTCTTCAGTTTCAGGATCCTGCTACTGTGCATGATGGCTCACCGTCACCGTCATGGCTCACTGGTACACTTAAATAGAACAGAGCAATCCCCTCTGCCTCCAGAAAGTCTGGACTGTAACTTACTCATCCCATCCACTACACTTCCAACAGCACCAGCCATAAGACTTTTTTTTTTTTTTTTTACTTTATATGCACACACACACATCTACTCTAAGCAATAGCTACTTTGTACAGAACACTACAGCCACTGCTAATTACTCATCCTGTGTATGGCATATTATTTGCACATCTTTACGCTCTACTGCGCTATATTTGTCTTATATGCACTATACTTATAATCATTACTGTTTTTTTTGTTCTTGATCTACGCCTTCTTTATCTCCCTGACTCCTTAACTTAACATCTAAATATTTAAACACTTAAATCTTATAGTATTTTGTTTTATCCTAATATTTTTAAAGCCTTGTTGTTGTGTTTTAGGGTTTGAGTTCACGTTTTTTTTCCAAGACTATTGTTTGAGGTAGGCAACTTAGTCAGGACAAAACAAATCAGTTTAGAGTAACAGTGAGTTATTTACTTTCCCATTTAAGCAACTCGTTATCTTACATTTCACGGGAGAAGGAGTTCATTTGCTGACTGGAGAGATGAATGTAGAGATAAAATGGCTGAGCTGGAAACCAGGGGCAAGTTGCATAAAATTCTTTTCGTCAGATTTATAAAGCCGCGTGTACGCAAAATCTCAGTGTTTTATAAATCTCAGTTATTGTGAAACTGGGCGCACGTGTATGAGCCTCATTTCCACTCCCACAATTATCCATAAATGGATGTAGACCCCACCTTTAACCAGCTGTTTTCATATTAACATGCTGTCTGCTCCATCAGTCTGTGCACCTGTCAATGAAACAAACCAGAAAGAAGATGTGCAGTTTCACAGATTGTGTTGCACCGGCGCCAGAACAGCTGTCATAACATGCGGCCATGCAGCTCTTGATAGCGCCCATATCATTAATTCATCACATGGACCTGTAAACCATCGTCAGCAGCGATATCTCAGAAATGTAATCAATGATTAGCTTGTAGTGCACCGACTTTACAAGGTGAGACACAAGTAAGAATAAAATAGGAAGATTATTAACAGCAAAATACAATGTTGACTGCTATGTAAATTAAAAGAACGCTAAAATGAATCACACCAAAATGATTAATCAATATTATGTTTGTAAATGTGTCTTTTACTGGCATTTTACAGATCTCTCTGTAAATGCAAAAACATATATATATCACACAGTCAGTGCAGCTGGTTTTGAACTTTTAGTGAAAGATTCCTTCTCTTATCTTACATTTCATCTCCACCTCATCATATCAGCCTCAGATCACTCCAGAAAAACATGTACGCCTGGTCTGAAGGTGAGGTGCACACAGTCTTACCGCAAATGCTGTGTTTATAAATACCAGCTTATGTGCGGGAAATGGCGTATGCATGGTTTTTGTGTGTGCACATCGTTTGTGCATCTGGCCCATGGACGATAGAGGTGGGACATTTGCCACAAATTGTGATGTGCTCGCACACACACACACACACACACACATACACACACACAGCTGTCAAAACAAATCTAGGAATAGAGGCTCTTTTACACAGGAGTTTTAAGAGGGAAAATGGACGTCTGCTACTTTGTGTGTGTGTGTGTGTGTGTGTGTCTGTGTGTTTGGCCAAGCAGCCGTGTCAGGACTGAACAGGGAAGACAACTGGAAACAGTCATGCTGCACTTTAAGTTTCCACTCAGTGAACACACAGATGCACGCAGGCTCTCACGCAAACACACTGAAGTGAGTCAGTTAATTAAATATCATCGCTGTCGGACTTCTGCTTTCATATCTCGAGGGCTCATGTGTACTGTATACTCTGTCTTAGTTGAAGGGCTCCCATAACTAAGCCCCCACCTACTGTACTGACAGACTGTGGAAGGCTGACATATTGTCAATGGCTTCATTTTGTAAACTGATTTGGTATAATATGCAACTCTCTTCCTGTAATCCTATTAAATCATCTTTTTCATTTTTTAAGTATAGAACATATTTAAGTCCTCACACGTTGCAGAAAATTAAGTTATTCCCTCAAACAGCACCCCGTGCACACACAAGACACTTTGGATGTGTGGATTTCTAGAAGAAGCTTGGTGTTGACATGTGATCTGCATCTGGATACATTATCTGGATAAAGCATCTGCATGAGTCTCTGCAGTTAATGGCACTAAGCATTTTTTTTTTTTTTGCAAGAAAAGACTACTGCTACTGGTAGCTTTTGCCCAGCTTGCTCTAGATGGGAGGAAGAGGCAGATTTCGGTGACCTTTTAAGTCGCTGCATGGATTTTCTTCTCATGAGTGTGGTCACGCTGTACAGATTGCATTTGCACCTGGCTGAGATCCGATCACAATGTGTTTTTTCTTATGCAGGTAGGATATCCAGATACAGATTGCATGTTAATTCAAGGTGAAAATGACAGCTCCACCTTGGAGCTCTGTGTCAAGCAAAGGTGTCTCTTACAGCTACACTGGTACTTTAAACCTGTTACCCCATAAAATGTGAGTCACTTGGCTGACGAAAGCAGTAATTGATCACATGCAATGTCATTGTCTACATGCACGCATTGACGTGACAACTACCAACAGTGAGTAAGACAAACGTGAAATTAAACATACCAATACATCTTACATCTGACATGTTGGTCTTGCAAGTGTTCCAACAAACTGACAGCACACCACGAGCTGCCGCAGCATCCGAACCCTCCGAACAACTTGATAACGCTTAAAACTGTGATGAAGGTGTAAACATGTTGTGACTGGTCTTTTATTAAATCCAGTCAAGTCAAGAGAACTCCAGATACGTTACTGTGAGAACAGTGAACTCCAGCCGAGGCACAGTTACATAATCAGAGTGAAGTTAATGTGTGTCTTGCTTTTCATTTAATGTCACTTTATTTCTTTTATTTATACAAAATAAAAAGGGCTACATCTGGTAACCCTCTCAGTAAATACAATAATCATCTAACCTCGACAAAAGTCCTGTGTTTGCTGTACTTTCAACTCACTCTCAGTTTTTTTTTTTAAAACACTTTGTCAGTTGATTTATAGGTCTTGGCACAACTCTGTTGCCAGGCAGCCTCTCTGCAATGTATAAAGCACCCAAATTTCCATTTACATACACACAAAGCAACATATGAGCTTCCAGGGGTCACAGCTCCCCCAGTCTGACGCTATGATGCTTAAGATCATCAGGACTTAGTGATAAATGGATGTTCTCCACTTTCGCTAATTAATCTGGGCTGCTGCAGTTGCACTCACTGTCAGTCATCCAGTATGAGCAGAGGGAGTGGAAAGAGGGGAGATGACGGGCAGAGGATGTGGCAAAAGATTTGCTGTTTAGTGTTAATGAGAACTTTGCAGTTTGAGTGGTTTGTTTGTGCTTGTTTGCTGGCAGCTGCAGTGAAAAAATAACCTAAGGATCTACCACCAGTTCAACTGAGCATGTCTTTTCCCCACAGGCCTATATATATATATATATATATATATAAAATGAAAACATGTGTAGGGCATTTCCATATTACCATATTATTAAAATAGCTCACAGGTGCTAGTAAGGGATCCATGAAGCTTCTTCAAAATATCACTGCACTTAATGGATGTTGCAATGTAATGCTACTTTACAATGCAATGTAGTTTTCTCTCAATGTTTCAAGTCCTCACTAAAATTCAAATTAAACCGCCTGATTTAATTCTAATTATTTATTTATTTATCTGCATTTTGGCTACAGGGCCTTAACATTTTTTGACTCTGTAATTTGCTCCATGAGACATATATGGATGCAGCACAGAGGTGAAAAATTTGAAAATTTAGCAAGTGGTTGCTACGGAGCTATATTACCCATATTATTCTCACATTAAATGGTGACATTTAAGTCTGGATCACCTACTGTAACTTCTACCTTAAGTCATCCGTTACACAGTCCTATCTCACAATAGAGACAGTAGATTGCAGCCACAGTTACAGTTTACTGAGTATAATTTCCTATGAAAGATGCTACATAACTTACATTTGATTTGAACTGACTTGAGTTCACAAAGTCTTGGAGGTCTTTAGAAACGCAAACAATAGATCAGCTGATGAAACAGGAAGTCTGAATGGGAAACGCCCTGTTTCTGTCCTTGAGCAAGGCACATATACTCTGTTGTCCCAGTTACAGCTGTGGTCATACTGGTGTGTGTGCAGGGTTTTGCTGAAAAGGGATGTTCATAGACAACCACTAAAGAAAAACAGGGTGGCTGCATGTCTTGTAAAGATTTAAAAAGCATTGGATTCAGTTTTCTAAAAAAAAAAAAAAAAAGAAAAAAGAAAAAAAAGAAAGACTATTATTTTAATACCTAAAAAGGTATTAAAAAGTCTTAAAAATGTTAAATATTTTCTCTTGTTTGGCAAAGACCGTAACATTAGCCATCACATTTTTAAGAGATGACTGGTTGTCAGGAGATGTTACACACCTGTAAACTAAGAGCAGGATTATTTTGACACTGGGTTATGCTGTAGGAAGCTCCTTAATCCTTTTTTGTGAAGTTTCAGTCAGCAACAGCAGACCTGTAGCAAACACTGTCACTACTGCTGCAGTTGCTCATCCACTTACAATAAAAAAGTGTAAATTTTAGAAAAAACTTGAATTAACAAATTTATCATTTTTCAATTGGTTTTCATCCATCCATTTTCCGTGTCCAGGTTTAATTAATTAACTATCATTAGAAAAAATATTGCTTTATACTACTGAAAAAAATGTGATATAATGAATAATTCAAGGTCTACTTTGATACTCTAGACAGTATGACTGTAAAACAGGTATTAAATACCTTTCTATGTGGAATTAAAAATGTCTTAAACTGAACTTGGTGAGTCTTGCAATATATAACAGTGTTTTTTTGGGTTTGGTGTCTTGCTCAAAGGCACGCATTCAGGGAAGCACGCGCTGCACTGCTTCAGTTACAGCATTGCCCTGCTGTAACCTGCGGACAGTAACTGAGACTCTGTGCAAGAGCATTTTTTTTTATTTTCTTGAATTATTTTTACAATACACTTCAAACGTCAAACACTGAGTGAGATTATACTTAGCTGTAATATTTAAATGGAAACTTAATTGCAGTAAAGCTGAGTAATGACATCAGCGTGGGTTATATTCTCTGAGAATGTCAGGTAAGATAATGTCGAGTAGACTAGTAAACATGTACTGTGCTGTGCCACAGGTGTGAGGCTCCTCATGTTTTTCATATTAATATTAAGTTGTAATATCTTAACTCCACCTCACATTAACACAGCTGTCAAAGTTGCTGCACACAACAGGAATCATTAAGGATTATGTAAAATAAACATGTTTGGTACCATTATTATTTTTATTAATATTATTATTACTACTACTACTGCATTTCATTTTCATCACTCAACAAACAACAACTACAGTTACAAACATACACGTCACATATTGAAAAAAAAAAAAACAGAAAAAAATCAAAGAGGAAAACAACCACAAAAAGAAAAAACAAAAGCGAGACTAGAAAGAGAAGTACATCTGTGTTTCAGCCTATATCAGCCTGTCGTTAAAGAGAAAGCATACTTGCAAAGAATAGCAAAAGTGGATATAATGCAGCAGGGACTTCACTAACAAACAGGGGAGTTAAGGTGTCTAATAATTGGGTCCCAGGTACTCTCAAAGTTTTCATGAAAACCATGTATGCTTCAAAGCCTCTCAAGTTGTATCCCAGAGTCCAGTTCCCTAAACCATCTGGAGAAACAAGAACTAACCCTAACATGTTCGATATTATTAACAAGGCACTGATCTGACTGCCGGAACACTAGTTTACAAATTTGTAAACTCCTACCAGTTGATGTTTGCTCAGGTGGTCTCCTTCCGGTTGTCAGGATGGATGAATGTTCACATAGTCCTGCACTTTAGCCCTGCAAAAGAGGAAGAAGAAGAAGAAAAATCAGTTTAAAAATGTCCTTTAGCCAAGAAATGGTTCCTGAAAACATTTTTTTCAAAAAACAAAATTTAAAAAAAAATCAAGTGTCACTTTACAAGTGCAAGCATCACCCAGAGGACACTACACTGGAAAGACATATTTTTGAAGTGAGAACACTGAGTTCTTCTAGTTTTTCATTCCTAACACCGAGTTGGATGCAGTTTCTTGTATTCATGTGGTGTTGAGGGTGTAAATCAGTCCCTGAGCTGTATAAAAAAAACACATCACTGCTAAACCCTGAGTACAAACATGTATGCACAAGACAGTTTGCACAAGTTCAGTGTTATACAGTATGTGTAGTGTGACAACTCTCTGTGCACAGGTGAACAAGCTTACTGTAATACCTAAAACTACAATTATCCGTAAATTACACACCTGTTTCGTCCTGATTGGACATAAACCAGACTTGTCCTGTCCTTTGTTTGGCATCCATAATGTCTGAAGCATGCACTGTGCCGTTACGTGCATCCATTACACACCATGAATCATACAAGTCTATTAGTCATTAGAAAAAAATGTATGATCTATAGTAAAGTAGCAGATTTAGTAGGAAAAGGAATGTTTACACATTTTTTTAATGTTATTGAATGGATTTCTGTTGAGATGTGGCGTGCTGATGAGGCTAAGACTTCAAATGAAATGGTGCCCTAATTCTCTCATTGATGTTATCGTTTTCTTTGGTGCAATAACATATCACATTGACTCACACACGTCTCTGTGTGAATGGTGCAAAGGTCTGTGGTGTGATACGTACACGCACACACTCACAGCACGTTCTTATTGAGAAAAACCTGTTTCCGTGCAGAACAGAAGTGCATTCTTAATTTGCGCACGCATCAGTTATTTGTTAATTTTTCACAGAAAACCGAACCGCTTCCACTACACACAGCATTTTCTTCATCAATCTGAGATACCAGAATGCCCTCATCACTGGAATCAATCATCACGTTAACCACTGAAAGATGCTGGATGACTACACCTCGTTTCATAACCAAATGAAACATACATGTTTTCTAAAGCATCAAAATACATAAAGAAATATCATTAAGATTATGATGTGTTTTCACACCCCTCAGCTAAAGCTTTACATTTCTTATATTAATAACAGAAAAAAATTGTGAATTTTAAAAATCTGGATCAAAATCATCACAACTTGTTTTTTTGTTTTTTTTTCTATCCAAGTAAGTGCTGTAATTCATGACGAAATAGCAAAATGTCCTCTCTAGAAAAACAAATAGATTTTGATCTGCACTACTTGACTTTGGGAAAACGTTTTTTGGAAGACTGTAAACAGGTTTTCAAGGTATCAAACTTTAAACATGCCCTGAAAACAAACATCCTTGATAGAGGTAAAAGTTTATGCAAAATCATGATGAATGTTTTAATAACTTTCCACAACACTTGCAGTCCAAGAAAACAAAAAAGGCTTTTCTACATGTTTCAAGAGCATGGGACCCTGGTTTATGTCCGTCTCACAGCAAAGCTCACTCTGTTCATGTGTTAACAATTAAAAAATTGTTTGACACATGACATGATGTCTGAAAAGCCATCCCACACACAGCAGATAGATGCAAAGAGGCTTTTGTGTGGGCAGCATTTTGACTAACCCTGAAGCCTGTTTCTGCATGTGTGTGTGACAGTGAGAGAGAGAAAGAGAGGTGGGTGGTCAGCTTTTCATCTGGCCTATCTAATCTTTCATTTTTTTTAAAAAAAGAATATATTTAAAAATTAATTTCAGTGTTGTTTGTATCCTTTTATTTATATCTTTTTCCACTTTACCTATGAATTTTGACACCATTTTCCCTCAAGGACTCATGATAAAAAAATAAAAAAAAATATCACTGTTGCATCATTATGTCTCTGCACTCCACAGAAAACTGCTTCCCTAAATAAAACTTCAGTCTTCAAATTTACAATTGCTGATATTTTATTTACTATACTATACTTTATTTACGATACTTTATTTTCATTATTTAATGCTTTTTATTTGTGCTGTAAAATCCATTTGCCTTGTTCTTACATGTTTCTACATTAACAAAATATACAGTAAATATTCAATATGGATACATACAATGCTATTTTCCCCTCTCACTGTCTCCCTCTTAAATTTACTGTACATTTTGTATCTTTTATTCCTGTAAAAACAAACAAGCTTGAATTTCCAGTTTTCTTCTTCTTTTCTTTTCTGTCTCATGCTTTCTCTCTCTCTCTCTCTTTCTGTGTTTCTTCTTCTTCCCACGGTTTTGTGGATAGTCAGGTGATGAAACAGCAATTCTGCCAGGGGGTCTGTACTGTACATAACAGCTATTTATCTTCAATTAACATTAAGCCCAATTAACATCTTGTCCTAAATTTACCCAGTGAAGAATTTAAAGGAGCAGACATTTTGTCCTTTAATAGTTAGTGCACCATGGATCACATATAAGAGTTAAATGCAACACTAAATCATAGCTCACATATAAAAGGTGTGTACTGTCAATGTGCAGGGTAAGTCAGCTGACTCATGACGATGATCAAAGAAAACAACTACGGTATTGTTCAGAGAACTACAGTAAGCGGTAGCTGCAGCATCTAATTACAGCGTCCATCTTGTCAGTTTATGTTTTAAAACTGATAAATGCCTCTAAAACAGAAATCAAGTCCAGAATCTAGTACTATAAAATTCAAATCCACAAAAGTAGGAATTCGATTCCTTTGAATTATTTATTATTCTCTATTCTTCAGCCTCTGGCTCTAGCTGAGTCCGAGCCACACTAGATCAAGAAGAAGCCTTCAATATACAGTATATGTTTATTATTCAAGCCATACAGGACACCATGCCCAGCCTGTTAAAACTTCTCTTGTGCCTTTTTATTATGAATCACAGAAATAACCCTGTGCCCCAGAGTTAATTTTTCAGTTATCTCTCTCTCAAAGTAATGTGAGCATTTTTATGTCAATATTCCTCTCTCTTTTCCCTTTGATGGCTGATTTTGAACCTAGATGCAAATACAAAAATGTATCCTATCAAATGTGATTTGGGGCCACTAGAAAATCCTGACAATCATATAAAATTGAGCTCAATCATTAGGTCAGGGGTCATGGAGCAGTATTGCACTGTGTGTTGGGATATCAGTGCTACTTTTGTTTACATTTCTAAAGACTGGGGTTAAGGTCTAATTTATTAATTTCTCCCCGATCCTCATCTAACATCACGGTTGAGGGAGATTCTGCACTGCATTTCTTGTATGAAATAAATGCAACCATCACTATTAGCAATTTCGTCATGTAGTACTACAGTATTACCAAATATTAAGATAAAGTCTTTACAAACGCACTCAGACAGTCGGAGCACTATTTAAAAAAGTGCTAAAACACAATGTATAAGCCCAAACACATTTATGTGATTTTTTCATTGGCCAAAATCTGAAAAGTAACAGTGGGTGGATACAATAACAGGAACAAATACACTATACAATGAATTCTAAAATACAAGTTTGAACCTTTATCAGGTGGGCTTCCCCTCTCACAGGTTTTTGGTTTTGATGGGACCCACCACACTGACAGATGACTCACCAGTAAATTATTGCATCCCAAATCCATTATCATATCATAAATGTAACTGAAACTCTTAAAAAGTAGCCATTTTATTTGGGTTTTTTCTGACATCGACACAAGCAGCAACTATCACGGCTTGTGGCTGAAGCCAATGCGGAAGTACAATACCATCAGTGCAACCTCTAAAAAATCCCTGGCTCCAACTGACTGCTGTTCAAAAAGTCTCAAGTGTGTCTTTCAAGTGTGCTGGTGGTCATTTTGGAAATTATTTCTCTATTAATAAGATTTGAAAACTTATAGTAGCTTTGATGTCTGCTGTGTTGGCTCTCCTCGACTCCGGTATTTACACTGAGTCAGTAAGTTTAATGTTACCTGATTATGATACCTTAACCGTTTGCTCAATTTAGCTAAAGTAGCTAATGTTAACTCAAGTGAGCACTGCTCAGTGTTCCGGGTAAGCTAACATTCACTTGAGTCCGAGGTAGCAGGAAGTGTTTCCAGACCGTGAAAGGCAACACCCCACACTCATTATTTGGAAGATCCTGGCTCCAAACGGAAAAGATGGTGCCAATGATAAGAGCAACTTCAAACAGGCTTCAAACAGACCAATGCAAACCACTGGATGACCTCACACCTCACTACGTCCACCTTTATATACATACTATACATACATGTTATGATTTCTCTCTAAAAATATCCGATTTATTGAGCTCAATTTGGTGGTGTTCATCAGGGAACCATTTGAGGATCCCCTGTGTTTATAATCTGCAGGGCTGCAAGTGTACAAAAGTCCTTTCACACACACAGATGGTTGAACATGACTAATTTCACTGCCTTCTAAAAGCCTGTTTTGGCACGTACCTGAACACTCACTATGCCATAAGGAGCGAGGAATCTGCTTTACAATAACTAGTGCAGCTCTCTGGTTCCATCTTTCCATCTATTGTAATTCTAGCTGTCAGTTCACTGATACATGAACCATGATGACGTTAAACTAGATGTTACACTGAGTAGATAGTCGACATAGGGAGATTTGTTTTCCATACAAATATGCAGGTTCTCCTGTTACTGTATTTTATCCATCCCTTTTATACACAGTAACCCTTGTGACTCATGTTGTTGTGATGTTTATTCTGCTACTGCGTGCACATTTCATGACAACAAAAGCATGAAGAAATAAATCACAAGTTAGTGGAAGCATAAAAGGAAATGGTGTATTTGTATTATCAGGTGAACATACCAAATTAAATACAATATCTTTGCTGGATTTTGCTTGTTTACGTAAAAGCAGCAACACCAAAATTAGTACGTACTCCATTACAAGTCCTGCATTTAAAATCCTACTTAAATAAAGTATAGCGTTATTAGTAAATTAAAGTAGTAAAATGCCCCAGTGAGAGATGAGATTATTAGATTATTAATACTGAAGCATCAGTGTTAGAACAGCATGTTATTGATGTAGCTGCTGGAGGTGGAGCTAGTTTCAACTACTTCATATACAGTTAGCTAGTTTACTCCAGTGGTTCTGAGTGGTCATGAGATGATTAAAGGGAGAAGAATGAAGAAAAAACAAAGTTCTGATACACAAATCTGTTTTCAGTTTTGGACTTTTTCTCTAATCTTTGATTTTTGGTGAAATATTGCATCATTTATCCAATTACTGGGGAAATGACTCTTTGGTTGAACTCAGACATCTGAAACATGACAACGAGTTTATACAAGAGCTCACAAAACTGAAAAGGTTGGAAACACTGGTTTAATCTCTAACAATGATTTGTAATTTATTAGAATATATTATATAACTTTTATCTCAAAAGTTACTAAAGATGTCAAATGGTGGGATAAAGAGTATAATATTTTTCTTTGAAATGTAGTGGTGTCAAAGTCTCAAGTAGCATAAGATGCAAATACTCAAGTAAAGTACAAGTGCCTCAACACTGTACTTAACTATCATATGTGATTAAATGTTGCTTGTCACATTCAACCTCTGGATTTTCTACTTAACAAATTACAGACATAGTTAATTTGCATGACTGTAACATGACAAACATTGACTGTGTAAATCGACAGATATCAGCAAACACACCCTATTTCTGGCCTGACCTAGTTTAATGATATCACCTAACACCTACAACATGCCTACTGTATCAACACAAAATAATGTCTTTCTGAAAAGTAACAGCTGTGTGTTGTTCCTCACCAGACACGTGCTGAAGAGGACACATCCTTTTCAACAGAAAACTGAGGTTGCGAGCGAGCATAGAGGCCTCCAGTAAAAAAAAAAAATATTGTGTTGGCTGGTAAACAAAGTGGCTTCAAAAAGGAAGTGAGGTTTAATATCAGTGAGTCACTGAGGCGGCAGAGCACAGGGAAAATCCAGAATCAATACGTTTCAATTCTCAGTACATGCCCTAATGTAGCACCTACTGTAACATATTTTCATCTAGCTGAGGTTCCTATGCAGGTCACTGACAATAGCAGAGTGATTCCTAGAACAATAACAAGAAGCAAATGACTGAGCCAGGCCACTGTCTAAGATTCATTTGAACCTGTAACATTCAACCAAAATCACATACAAGTCAAAGCAATGCCTCTTATTTATGTGCTGCCTGGCCTTTGTTTACACCTTGACTCCCTGCACGTACATGTGCTGCCTACATTATTATCTTCACTAAACTTTGGACTTGTGTTCTCACACACAGTGACATCAACTAAAATCAGAAATAAAATGAGCTCGCAGACAAAACATTTATCCCTCTGTTCCCAATCATGCTCTCCAAGCTAAATTTGATTCTTTTGTGTGGCTCTTGTTTTCAATATCTCCTATATGGTAATACAGCTATGTTCTGTAACTTACAGGTACTCGCTGAAATTTCGTTTTTCACTTCCATAACACTGAGGGACTTGTAAGAAACAGAACAAACACAGAATAGTCAAAAAGAGTCAACAGAGGCTGAGATATGTTAACATTTAGTCCCTAGTATGAGTCATGTTTTAAAAAAAAACACTGAATCCTACATTTCTGATAATGCGACTCAAAAGTGTATTTTCCTTAAACTTATAAATCACTAATGAAAGGTTTATTTTCTCTGATTTGACGCAGCTCCTCCAAAACCACAGAAGGCATTTAACAGTTTGCCCTTTAATCAGTAAACAAAGAAAAGTAACCTGCTTGCAAACAATTTATTCTTTTCCATCTGCAGTTAAACAGAACAAATACTAGCCTTGCAGAAGATGACAAGCAGTAAGATTTTGTTCTCATTCATACAAAAAACATTGTCTTTGCACACCTGTATAAAGACAGGTGCACGGTGGACTAAGTGATGAGTCAAACTACCAAAAAATCCTGCACACCTGCACACTGTTAACAAGGGCAATCGTACTGAATAGATGTGTTTTAATCCATCCACCTTCATAGGGCATTTTACACAAGTAACAACAAGTCCTGATATACTAAATATATATGGATTTGTTGTCACTTGTTATGTGAAATGCCTGATGAAGGTCGCTGGACTGAAAACATGCTGTAGCTGTTCAATGGTGTCAGCAATGTGCAAGTTTGTATTAAAACACCTGTGTTTATTTATATCACTTAGCTGAATTGTAGCCAAGTTTATGTGACATAACAAATAAGACTTGAATAAAAAATGTTGACAAAATCATCCAGATAACATGTGAATGTCTCACTTTTTAATAGATAGATAAATACTTTATTAATCCCCAAAGGGATAATAAACTGCAAGGTGTAATTTTAGTAAATGGTATCGCTAAAGGAGACACATTTTACATCCAGCACCCTTATTCAGCTGTAAAAAAAAAACAAAAAACAGCTGCTGTCCTTGGAAGATGTCCTGACAGATAAAAGTCAAATGCAGATTGAAATTAAATACCTCAGGGATAGAGAGTCCTTCTCAACACTCTGTCAACACTGTTTATGTAATGCACTATTTGTGTATTAACATGTGGCAGAGCACAGCACATTGAACACTGTGAATGTGGCGCTGTGTGGTTTGGGTAAGATACTGGATTAGGATATCTGTTCCTACCGGTTTTAAAAATTAATTATATCAGAGCTGAAATGATTAGTTAATTGCCTGATTAGCTGGCAACTACTTTAATAATAGATTACCCATTTAACTAATTTATTTACCAAGCAAAAATACCAAACATTCTCTGGTTTCAGGTTTTCAAATGTCATGACTTGTGTGTTTGATGTCTGAATGGAATATCTTTAGGTGTTGGTTGGACACAGCAACATATTGCATGTTGCAACCTTTAACAATTAATCAAGCAAATAAAGGCCAGATTAAGTGAAAAAATATTGAAAACAGGAGCACGCTGGTAGCCGAATGGTTAATGTGCATGTCCAGCCACTCCCATCTCTCTCCCCTTGTCTCTTGTCTGCCGTTTGTCCAATAAGCCAAAAAAAAGAAAAAAGAAAAAAAAGAAAGAAAATTAATTGAAAATAACTGTTAGCTGCAGCCCTCAATTAGATGAATTTTCAATCTGGCTAAAGGCACAGAATAATTTTATAATTCTGGTTGCGCTTCTCGGAGGACAACAACAGTTTCAGCAGTTAAATCAGGATCAGGCATAGAGTGACAGAAAGAAGTGATGCTACCTTGTTTCATATGTGAAAAGCGAACATGTTTGTCAACAGATAGTCAGCTCAGTATCAAAACTGCACTGTTACATAAAGTGGATTTTGTTTTCCTATCAAGAAGAAAACACACAGTTTTGTTTTTTTTTTTAGTTTTAACCTTAGTCATAACAGAATATTATCGCTCCTTCCATTTGAATCAATTTATTATCCACACCTGTATTATCAACATGGTGTATTAGCACATGTTAGCACATCACAGCCAAGTCTTTAGCAGGGCAATGGTTCCTAACCTCAAGCCCTGACATCAGTACCACTTTATACCCTTGTATGTCAACAATCCAAAATTTACTGACTAGATGTACCATATCAACTGTAATCACACACACCCTCTTTTATGTGTGTTAGCTTGTGTAACTCTGAAAGATACTGTAAATACTGACAGCATGAATGTGTTAAATAATGGTACAGGTTGTGATAAAACAACAATTGCTGGAAGTAGTGCTAGTCTGGCATACTCCGCATTTGACAAGATTTTTAATATAACACTACATAAGCATGTCTTATTCAAACATCCTAAATACACTGATAACGCAACGTTGATAAAGAAAAGTCAGAGCCTAATAAGTTAGCAGTATGTTGTCACATGTTCTCACCCAGTAAAGTGACAACACGTGTTTATGAGGGTGTAGATAAAGTAGGCTGCGTGATGAACTGAAGTAACAACAGCAGAAAGTGGACTACAGTCTTATATTCATAAGCACTAAAATGAAAACATGATCACACAGAGAACATATCATTCAAACTAGATTTATTTCATTGTAATTTAAAAAATGAACAGATACTCAAACACTCTCGTGATAGACTTCACTGCAACCACAAACCATCCAATTTATATTATTTTCCAGTTTGTAATATTTATGTATTGGACAGATTCTGTGCTGTATAATAAATGTACAACTTCACAGAATTAATTCAGAGAAAATATGAGTATATGAGTCTAATTTATACCAAGACACAGAAACAAAATTAAAGTAGTTATTTACACCTTTGTAAGTAACACTGCACAAAAATGAAAAATAAGTATAAGAAGATGATACTCTTTACAATTTTATGGCATTATTTGCCCTTCACAAATGTGAATTAGGTCAAGCAGAGGCTGCATGTTCTTTAACCATGTCTACTTCACCAACCCTACAGGTATGACCCTCCAAGGGTGGTGGCCACTGGGGGGGCGCAGCTCCCTCTCCACAGGACCCTCCACCTATCTTCACAGTCCCCCCAAACACCTAACAATCTGGAACAGAGCAACAGTTTCAGCAGGACCGCCAGATGTATTTCTGCAGACATCCACGTCCCCTCCATTTCCAAAAATCTTCTGATTGGTAAGACAGGTAACCACGAACCACCTTGCATCATTAAAAACACAAAACAAACAGTAATGTTAGTGGCAGATACTAACGATATCCTGCCTACCACCCCAGATCCCATCGCAGAGGCCAACACATTTACAGGAAGAGAGGTGATCATGAGTGGGCACAGAAAGGAATCAATTCCTGTAAACAACCCTCTCCTTTCATATCCTCCATAGCCACCCAAACCAGACATGGCACAGGTTTTTGCAATACTGTCCAAATCCCCACAAAACACTCAAGATCCAGCAGGGAGATTCAAGAATGGGAGACCACCATCAACACAACCATTGTTTTTGATAGTGACTCCATTTTGGCCTGCATCTCCCACTTCCAAAACCCAGATGTACAGATAGATAGCTTTCTAGGTGCCAATTTCCTTCATATTGCTAGAGTCCTGCAGAAGCTGTCACCCAATCCCAATTACCAGAAAGTCATTCTATCCTTGGGCAAAGCAAACAGCCAGAAAACAATTACAGGAACTGTGGAGGGCAGCTGTTTAGGCCTTCCCTAATGCTACAGTCCACACTCCTGCCATCAGTTTTTCTGACCATCTTCCAGTTTCTTCCCAGTAGACCCTCAGACAACTCAACAACTTCATTTGCAATAACAGCAAATTTTTAACTGAAATCTCCCCTCTCAGGTTCAAGGTGGAACTGCACAACCTGGTCTATGGCACTATGGAAACAACCATAAACATTCTCTCAGACTGACAAGACCATTTAAACTTAAACATCTAAACTTTTCCCATTTCAGGCCCACAAGTGGAGCTATGGATTGGAGGGCTGACATTCATGCCCACACCACAGGGGAGCAGACTGGAACTTAATCTTGCTGTAATAAATCATTAGATCACTTTGAATACTCTCAAAACTCTGATTGTCTACCATTCTTAGAAAAATCTGGGAACCAGCTCTTCACACCAGTACACTACGCATACAGACATTAAATAAACATAATCAACAATCAGTCATTTCACTCAGACCAGAACCCATTACACAGGACATTTTAACAGATCATCACCGATTGGATCTCACCCAACTCAAAAAAAAAAAAATACTGATACTATCATTTAACCAGCATAATCATACAAGATAAACAACAATATCTATTGGAAGCACATAGACAATTAAACAATAGAAAACATTACATACCTTTATCACACTCTCTACAGTTGGAAACCCAGAGCCTGATCATGTCAATATTGGATGCAATCCAAGAAAAATACTTTCTTAATCAAAAACAAAAGGCCAAAATCCACCTAGACAAAGTATTTTCTACCTTTTAGCAGAAACCCTCAGAGATCCCAAAGCGTGGTCTGTTCCCTGTGAGGTCACCCGGGGTTGTCCTATTGTTTCAGACTGCGACAGTGAATCATATACCTCACCACAATACATCACTTTATCAATCCACTATCACAAACAGACTCAAGCTATTTAAAAAAACACATATGACTTCATAGACAAAATCAAACAAAACATTCCCAGACCACTCATTTCTTTTCATTGTAAATATAAAAAGCCTATATACTAACATCAACACCAATTTTGGCCTGCAGGCAGTAAAGTACTTAAATAGCAGACACCCAGTGATAAGACCAAGAACTCCTCACACTACTGTAAATCAATCTCACCCGTAATGACTTCATGTTCAATATACAGCACTATTTATAGATTCGCAGATGAGCCATGGGGAAGATGTTTGCTTCGGCCTATGTCAACATCTACATGGCCCACTGGGAGCAAACACTCTTCCCCAAACTCACCCACGGCATGGAAGCATTCACCCATTTTCTCAATTTGGCCATTACACACAATGAAACAATTAAACTCAAAGCCCACACTGATAATAACACAGTTGATTTTCTGGACACTACTGTAGGCTATTCTTTTCACCTCTTCCAGATGGCACAAAAATATTGGATATGACTAAAATGTCCTTAAGGTTATTATTTTTTCCTGTATGCTGATACTATTGTTAAGTTTTGCAATGGAGGAAGAGAGTACTCGGTTTTACGGAAGTTATGTTTGATGGCTGTTTTTAGTGTCCTGGAGTCCTGATTGTATGAGGTGATGAATTGTTGGACATCTCTGGGGTCCAGCTTCATGACAGGTGCTCTGTTATGGATTTTGTGTAAAGTGTTGGTCTTGATTTTATGAAGAGATCTTTTTATTATCCCCAGGATCAGAGTGATTGAAATCAAATGTGTTTGGCTTCTTGAAAATGATTGTCCAGTGAACAGATTCTATGAAATGAGATGAGTTGTGATTTAGCTACACCTTTAAAAGTGTGTCTGGGATGGAAACTGTGTTTATGGAGGAGGGAATGTGTGTTTGTAGGTTTGAAAAATACTTTGGGTAACAGAATTTTTGTGCCATCTGGTAGAGGTGAAAAGAATACAGCAGTGTCCAAAAAGTCAACTGTGTTATTATCAGTGTGGGCTTTGAGTTTAATTGTTTCATCGTGTGTTGGCCGAATTTAGAAAATGGTTGAATGCTTTCATGCCGTGGGACAAGGCACTGTTGCTCAAGTCAGTTTTTTAACCTTGTTTGAACTCAGTGAGAAGCAGATTTGTACCTTTATCTACTATGCTAGTCAGCAAGCTTGCTAAGTTTAATTACACAGTTAGCAGAGTTGTTAGCAATAATTGCTGTTATTACAAGCGGGTAGCTCCGGGTCTGAAAAGTGAAGCCAATGCGGAAGTGCCTTAAACCTGTATTCTCTTTAATGGCCAGCAGGGGGCGACTCCACTGGCTCCAAAAAGAAGGCCGCTTGCATGCAAGTCTAGGAAAATGACCCCACTTCTCACTTGATTTATTACCTCAATAAACACTTTCCTAATGAGTTTATGTTCTAAATCGCTAGTTTCAAGTCTTCTTCAATACAGCATGTTCATTTTGTAAATTATGGTCCCATTTAGAGTAAAGCAGACTATAAAGCAGGGTACGCTTTAGAGTGTAGCTAAGTTGTGATTGACGAGTCGCTAACATGGCGGTGTGCATGAAGTGCTGTAGTTGGACCATGGAGATCTCGTCCCCCAGCTCCACGCTCTCGCATAAAGATGGTCACTTCTCATCACTTCTGGCTCCAACAAACCAAGATGGTGATGGCCAAAATGCCAAACTTAAGACTTCAAAAGGGGAGTCCACAAGCCAGCGGGCGACGTCATGGTGGTTATGTCCATTATTTTTAAACAGTCTATGCGTTATTATTAGAGACTTAAGTTACTCAGACTGCTTAAAACATGACAGGAATGAAAGCCAAAATATGAGACACATTCAGACTGCCAGCTGCTGATGCTAACTCTGCCTGCTGCTAACTGGGTTTGGGTCTATTTAATGGTGTAACTTGAGTCCTGCAGCAGACACAGTGATGACAGTGAAACATTCAGAGAGAATGAAAGAGACCTCAGTTTTACGAAAAAGTAAAAAAAAAAAAAAAAAAAAAAAGAAGTAAATATGGGAACAGAAAAACACAGGAAAGGCTCTGCAAAAAAGAGCAACAGACAGAGACAGCAGTAAAAAAAAAACCAAAAAAAAACAACAAAACAAAGCAGAGGAAGAGGAAATGAATAGAGAAATTGGTAAAACTTGATTAACTGAATTATCTGTTCAAATCTGTCAGTGAAAACCAAATATAGTTATGTCCAAATTCAAAACATGCATGTAAATTGATGTCTGTGCCCAAATATCATAAATTATAACTCTCTAATAACAGCAGTTCATATATGGATTTTGTGTATTAGAACAAAATTAGACTAATCTGCCTACTTTTTTTCAACACAATGATCACTTTCTGTGAAACCTCAGCAGATAGAAACTTAAAAATCCCAAACAGTGAGTTCTCAGAATTGGGTTCAATCTGAAAATCACCTGATCATGAAAACCCCATTCTGACATTTTATATTTAGAGTACATTAAAAGGTGTCTGTTATTTGGGGAAATAAAAGCTAACTAAGGATGTCAAAACTTTGAACTTTAATAACTCAAAACCTCTCTGACTTGAGTTGGGACCTGATAACTTAAGTCATGATTAGTTTTATTTTGATAAATTTCAACAACCTCAAAAGGAAAAACAGCACATTACTGACTGTATGTGTGTGTTTGTGTGTATGTGTGTGTGTGTGGTTTTCACCCAACAACAGTTAGTATCAGGCAGGATATGGTGAGGCTTTAGCATGTTTTACTTAAACAAATACACACCCACTGTTAAAAAAAAAAAAATGTCCAAAATTGTTCACAAATAATTTTCTGATACGCAGATCATGCTGCTGCAACAGACTGAACCAAACCAAAACAAAGCAATGACTCAATCTATGGTAGTGTGTTACGTATTTAAAAGAATGCTTCAATGTCCCCCATGTGAAACCTCATCCTCTGACAAGCAGAACAACATGCTGCTGAAATTAATGTCACTTCAGTCACGAACAATGCCCACGTCCCTGACTGATAACTGGAAACTGCAAGAGTGGAAACAAAGACCTTCTGGCCGTAATATTGTAAACAGGAGGTGAAATCTTGACAAAGACAGCGTGATAAATATCTGCATGTGTGTCATCTGAATTTCAGTTTCAAGAGGCTGAACGTGTCCAGAGGCACACCCACCCAGATGACACAGGAAAGCCTCAGAAATGCTGACAGGTAATATGTGCATTTAGCATGAAACCATGCACTGCAGCAGGAGTCCCAAACACATCAGGATGTCAAGCTAAAGGACTTTTCAATTAAATCATACATTTTTTAAAGGGCCTGTTATGTGAAATTCCAAGAACTGAAATTGGCAATAAACTAATGGACATCAGAGAGTGTTTCATATATCAACAAAAATCTCTGTTGCAGTGTTTTTCCTCAGGATGTGAAGTGTTGATGCTGAGACAAAGAGCGAATTGTGGCATAAATAAAATTGAGAGATAAAATGTGATATAAAAGATATGAGGTGCTTTCAATATTAACAGATTCTGCTCCTATAAAGTTCAAGGATTTCCAGGGACAACAGGAAACGTACTGCAGGACTCCTCATCTCATTGGAAACCTCACTGAATCTGAATATAATGCAACTCAAAGATATGAAGCAACAAAGCTTTTACATGTTGCACAGATAGTCACCTCACTGTTGAAAGGACAGTTCTTCCATGATTATTTCATCTTCTCTTTACACATGCATATACCAGTTTTTTTCTGCAACAACTGAAGACTTCTAAAGCATTAAAGGAAAAGTTACTCAGTCAATCACAACCCATCTAAACTGACATAGAAGAAAGACACTTCCTCCAGCTGTGCTGCAAACTTTAAATCATATCCGAGTGACACAATTCAAGCTTTTAGACACAGTGAGAAGTGAGTCAGAAAAATAAATATGACAAAGGAAAAAGAAGAAATATATATGTCATAACATGATAAAAAGCTAAAATTAAAAAAAAAAAAAAAAAAAAAAAAAAGACAAAACACCAACATTCAAAAATGTTCAAATGTTTTCTGACACACATAATAATATCACAAAAGATACAATTTGATTTTGAAAGTTAGTGGTGAATCTAAAAACAAATCTTTCTCTTAGTTCCTTTCAGGAGATGTGAGGGGCTTTTACTTGACGTCAACTGACCGTCACACATCCAGGCTGTGTTACAGTAATACACTATGTCTCCACCTGCTGCAGTAAAGTCCAGTAAGTGATCATCTTAAAGCTGAAAATCTTGTCAGTGTGCCCCATGCAACCATAAACAGTCTCTGATTTGAATGTGTAAATGTCAACCGGGACAGATGATGAGCAGTGAGAAGAGGGAACAACCTCTTTCACACGGGCATGTGCACGTCCATGTGCATGCAAATGACTACACGCAGCACACACACACACACACACACACACACACACACACACACACACGCCACATGTTAGCACACAACACATGGTGAGAAATACTGTACACATAAAACACGTGCATGGGTGACAAATTAAAGGAAAAACAACATGAAGTGTCTTGTTGGGCCAACCCAGGACTCCAGAAAAGCTTCAGTACTCATTGCCATTAATTCTCCTTCATGTGTTTGGAACTCCACTAGATGAGAGAACAAAAAGATATTCACTTATTAGTGTTTTGAAGAAGATGGAGGACAGTACCGTCTTTCTATGTTGGTCCAAAATCTTTCACAGTCACTAGAGAAACCATACAATGATCCCTCTGTGTGGAAACGTCTGCATTTGTTACTGTATGTGTCTCTACTTTATTCAGATTTTTCCTTTAATTTATCACCCATCATTATCTGGAGATAAAGAACACACACTCATACATCTGCATGCTCAGCCAGAAAAACACAAACGTAAACCTAACATACGTGCAATAATAATAATGCTACTACTACTACCAATAATAATAATAATAATAATAATAATAATAATAATAATAACAAAAACAACACACACTGTAGCCTACATATGGACAAAGACAAATTACACATGTAAACACACTAAAATATCTTCACTACAGAGCTGTAAACATACTGTACAAATAAATATACACACACACATTTAACCGCAGATGTACACGCACTCATAGTAAAACACACAGTCAGAAATGTGATGTGTATCATCACAAACACATACAACTATAGACATACATTTATAGTACGTACATTATTATCACAGTGCACATATTCACATAATGTAGCCTAGATATGGACAAAGACATTTACTGTGTACACCAATACTGTACGTATACACAGACAAACACACACCCAGAAAAAAAAAACAGTCACATTAACACATACCCAAGTATAGGTGTTAAATCTCACACACATAGTAGTGTAAATAGTACTCCGTAATAATATACAGCAAGGTCCTAAGGTCAGACTTTTGGATTCTACTGCACACACACTGCACAAATAATGTACATAAATACTGTATGTTCACACACGCATAGCAAAAAAACCAAAAAAAATATGTTAAACATATACATAAGTACAGATGTTCAATCTCACACACACATAGTAGTAGTAGTATAAGAAGTATTATATTTCTAATTAAATATAAATGTGCACACACACACCGTACAAATAAATGTACACAAATACTGTATGAGCACACACACCCATGCAGAAGTACACACACACACACAAAGAGAACCACATCCATAGTCACACATAATAAATACACTTTCACAAACACCTATACGAGTACAGACATAATTATCCTCAGACATATACTAACAACAACAACAACAATAACAATAATAATATGCACACATAACACATGTAAAAGGACATCCATTAACAAAAACCTGCATTTACACATACTGTACAAATAAATGCGTGCAAATACGGTATATATACACACACACACACGCACACAAACTACTGCAGAAGTGCACAAGCACGTAGAACCTCATACGCAGTCAAAAATAAACCACCGCATGTACAAACACAAACTATACATACAGATCTGTACTGTACACACATGCTTACACATTCACTGTTCATGCATACACACAGATAAATGCTTTAAAAGTGTAGGTGTAGCTGTGTAAATTCACACACATACAGAGACACCTTCATGCACACACAGAACAAGTAAGAGAGCTGATTAGTCAAACAGTTCGCTCATGGCAACAAAGTGATGCCACCCACGGACTCTGAGGACGCAACACTGCATGACTGAAACCATAAACATGTTTATATTTACTTATTGTCTCATTTAGATCAGGGAGACTGAACATATTTGACATTTAATATCTGAAACTAACCCCTACATACGAGCATTTTCAGAAAACAAGAGAATGAGTGGGATTAGGGATTGAGGTTAACAACAGATGTCTCAAATGTCTTATACAAATGTAATATACAATTTCTTACTAGAGAAAAAAAATCTCAACACTCAAGGAAACATTTAACCAGTCTACTGTAAGTACAACTGAGTTCTAAGAAAAAGAAGAAAAAGCCTAAATCAGTCGAAAATAATTATAAACTATCTTCAGATATTTCTAAAATTCCCTCTATTGAATTTCAACGCAGTGGTATTCAACAAAAAACTGTTAAGCTGCATTTGAGTCATAAGCAGAAGCAATTATAGTCAACACACATGCTGTGAAATCAACAATTGGAAACCACAACTTTCTAAAAGTCCCTCGACAAAATTTTCACAATTATGAATTTCAAATTTTACCACCATAGTCACAACCGGGTCATCAACAGAAATAAATACGTGAAATTAGGCTCATTTTGAAATTGCTCATCTCAGTCACAGTCAAGACAGAAAGAAATTATCAAACAGACATGTCGGTGTAAAATTGAAAATGTAAAAATATGTAGACACTCGATTTAAAAAAAAAAAAATGTGAGTCAACTTGTGTAATTAGATGACTGGATGATCCTGCAAAAAAAGAAAAAAAAAGAAAAAAAAAAAGCAGATTGCACTCGGTAGCAGGATTCTGATTTTGAACCGGTTGTCAACAGTAAAGAAACACACTCTCTGGCAATATTCAGCCACCCTCATTTCTCTCTTTTTTTCTTCTTCTTCTTTTTTTTTTTTTTTTTTTTTTTTTTTTTTTTTTTTTTTAAAACATGCATTTGTTGTTGCTGAAAAGGTTAAAAGATTTTTTTTTTCCAGTCGAAACTGAGTGGGTTGTCAGAGAACCGAACATTTCACAAGGCAAATTTCCCCTGGTGCTCTGGTAATATTATCACTCCAAAGCATCACAGTTTCAGTATGACTTATGGATTTATTTATAAGAAGAAAACAAGTCTGACACCAATTAACACAAACAGTCACATAGGTTCAAGCTTATACTGTCACTTTTAGCAGCACATTTTGAAACAGGCTCACACCTTGAAAAACAAATTTGTTACAAATAAATGTCAAGTTGGGGTTTCAGTATCTACCTCACTTTCAATATGACCCATCATTTTATAGATACAATTTAGAAGTGTGATAATGTTTATATTGTAGAATTTATATTATTTAATTTGTTTACATCAGTTTAATTTCAAATCAAGCTTGAAACATGTTACATTACACACGACTATCATGTCTAAATATATTTATTTATACAGGAGAGATACTAAAAATTATTTCAGTATCCTCTTGCTTTCTGTTAAATTATAGATCAAATATATATGAATTGCCATACTTTTAGAAATGTAGATTGCACCTAAAAAAAAGGAAATAACCGTTTGCCAACATTTAACACCACTCCACCCACTGCTCAAGAGTTTATATGTCACCTTTAAAGGATCATCGATCAAAGTATTTCTCATTCTGATTCAGAGTTTCACTATTACTGGTCGTTTTATTTATTAAAAAACACAAACCCGAAGCAAACAAACCACACTTTGTGCACATGTCCGGGTTCAAATAATTACTTAGCACTCTTTTCTACACTAACATCAATTGTTTAACTGTGTTTTTCACACTTAAGACACCATGGGAAACATTCAGGGGCCTGTGACAAAACACCAGCCAGCCTCCGACTACAATTTTCTAGCGTCCGACAAGAACTGTGAGCACAAATTCAAATCAGAACTGAGGTGGACAATTTTTCCCCAGACAGCAGAGACAGAGTTTGTCTCGATGGGATGTAAACAACTGTCGCTGGAGACGATCGTACCACCGACATATTTCACAAAGCACACCTGATAACTATGACATAATCCAGCATGACTGTGCCACCTAAAAATATAAGTGGAGACAAATCAGCTTTACTCGGCGTCTTTTACTATCAAAATTAGTCAGAGAGCAGAGGAGAAGACGTTGAGGCTGGGCTTTGATGCGTTCATGCACGGTGTACGTTTCAAAAAGTGAAAAGGAAGCTGAGGAGATGAGAGAACAGTGGGTAGAGGAGCTGAAATACGCTTTCCTTTTTCTCTGACGCTGATATTTTGAAGTTGAAAGAGGGGAGAAAATTAAAGAAAGAAGGCAAGAAAGAGGCAGAAAGGAAAGAGGGAATGAATCAAGAGCAAAATAAAGATCTGCCACAAATAAGAGCAAGTGGAAATCTCTTAATTTCTGTATTTAAATACATAAAAACAGACCTAAAAATAAATCTTATTCTTCTTTGAATTAAGTTTGAGAATATGAGCTCAAATTGTCTTTCCTTTATTTTTGTGTTAACAATATTTAAAGGTAGAAAGACAGACAAAAAAAGAAAAGAAGAGGAAAAGAAAGTAAAAAAAAAAGGAGTGTGTAGTTGAATTATGACACTGGTAAAAGCAAAGAAATGTCAAAGAAAATGTGTGAGGCTTTTGAAGTATATATTAAAAAAAAAAAAAACGTTTGGCATAAACATAGTGCTTGATACTCACAAGTCATAGTTTAAATTTCACTATGAGACATTAGTTTCTACAACGTGGGTTCAGTCTGAATCATGTCACCTTTAATGCCCCATTGATCAAAGTAGTTCTCTTTTTGATTCAGTTTCATGGCACACAGAGGAATAGAAAAATCTACTTTTCTCTTTTTCTGTGCCTCCTGAATGATTTGAAGCAGAAATAAGAGAAAAGTGAAAGAAAAAAAAAAGATTAGGAGGAACCCCACCCCCACCCCACCCCCACCCAAAAAAGAAAAATGTTTAAGACAGAAAGATATGGTTCAATCGTGGTGCATGTAGACCTGCTGTAGCTCATTCTGACAGAACAGAGAAATGTGGGAGGCTTTACAGACAGAACAAAAGTCCGTAGGAGAACTGTGGCCTAAAAAACAGCGTCTCCATTTGTGTGAGATGTGAAAACGACACCACCATCTGTTGAAGTGGTGAAGAGACAACCAGCTACAACAAGGCCTCATACACCTCCACAAACCAACAGTCTAACATGATTAGTTTCAAAACAACTTCCCCTTCATGATTTTTTTTTTAATATTTATTCTTTAAGTTAGAATATCAGACTTTATGTAAGTCGGCTGCATGATTTCAAAATGGTCATATAAATCAATTCATCCTTCAAATTTCTATATAGTTATTCGATTGAGCTTTGAATCATGTGGTATTAAGGATTAAATCAAGTAGTTTTAACTTTACTCATCATGACTAATAACAACACTTGCCGAGTACCGCTGGTGTAAAATAAGGCAACAAAGAAAGTTGCGTACGGAAAAACTATACGGAGAAAGTGAATAGAGAGTAACACTCTCCCCTACCTTAAAAACTACCATCATAATGCCCTCGAGCAAATAACCCCAAATCATGTCGTCCATGATTTTTGTTTAAAAATATGGCAACTTTATCAGGATTAAACTGTTGCGTCTCAATGTGCAACCTAGTGTACTTTTCAGCCATTTTAGTGTCTGAATAGTACATTTACTTTTACATATGTTGATTTGGCAGATGTTTTTGTCCAAAAAAAGCAAATAAGGTGCAATACAAGCTTCAATGGATCAAGGAGAAGCCATCAAGAAAAAGTGCCACAACATTCACTACCACTTGACACAAGTGTCACAAGGCTTGCAAGTGCTTGAAATAACATATGCCTAGCGCAATGAGAGGATTGAAAGATAGAGAAAGAGTATATTAATTAAGTAATCTAGTTCGCAACTCGTTCCACCACTGAGGGATCACACAGGAAATAAGTTTGGATTTCCTGCCTCGCAGTGACAGTAGGATCATCGTAGCTCATAAGAAACAAGAACTTGCATAAACGTGAATAAGGGAGTTTAGGTACGGAAGTGGGTGTTGTACATTAGTGGCTTGACCTTAAAGTGAGCTGCAACGTGGAGGCACTGAAGAGAAATGAGAAGTGGGGTGACACGAGCTGTTTTTGGCTGGTTGAAGACCAGACGTGCTGCTGCATTTTTGGATCATTTGCAAAGGTTTTACTATGCATACTGTGCAAGTTTAAAATTGATAGTGCCTTCAAAACATACCCACAACAGACCAAACCAGAAGTAGAGTCCATACCATGTACACCACCATTTCGCTACAAATATCACAATGCAATGCGCTGCTTTTAGTGGATGTGAAAACTACAATCATGCAACACAACACCTCACAAAATGATGGGCAGTCCAAAATCTCACAACATAGTAAATTATTGAGCATTTATTATATAGGCAATCGTGATTTAGTGAAGAGGCCTTTTTTCACAGCAGACATTTTAAATCATAGTCAGTTAACTTAGTTTAGTAAGTCAACATAGTGATTATGCTTTAACTAGTATAGCCATTGTAGGAAAAGCACAGGTGTTGCTAATAACATTAACAACAGCTCTGTTCTTTATAAGTGCCAGCATGCACAATAGCAGGACCCTGAAACCATCCGCTAAATTCAATTCAGCCATCATTAAAGTTATTGGACACCTGCGATTTCTCTACTGTGACATAGATAGATACTTTATTTGTCCCTGTGGGGAAACATTTCATCACAGCATCACAAAAAGACAATAGACATAGTCGTACACACACCCATACGCATACCTCACAGCTAGCAACAAATTAGATGTAAGGAAAAGAAAAAAAGAGAAAAAGGAGAGAATAATTAGGATTCGCCAGATGAGCTGGACATCTTTTATGACCAGGAAGGAGTGGTCAAAAGGCATGGGAGATAAGGTGCTAGGGCATTGCCTGTTTAAAAACTTAATGGCTTGTGGAACAAATAAAAAGTTAGATCTATTTTTAGTAAATAGAGGAGGGCAATATCGTCGCCCAGATGGCAACAATTTAACTGAGGAGGCAAGGGGGTGCATCTGGTCACCCACAAGGTTGTTTGCTTTATCGTTCTGCTTGTTAACTCCCCACATGTCTAAATGTCTTCTGTGAAAAAAGCCTACAAGGGAGTGATTTTGGACACAGCTTGTGTGTAGTAAATCGTTCACATCAACAACATACTGTACCTCCAGAGTTAGTAGGTCTACAGTGTAAAAAGTCTTAACCCTAACCTTCTAAAGAAACTGTTATATGTATGCTGTTGTAATGGGCTTCTTTGAACAAAGTTGTCATAGCAAAACATACTTGCAGTTAATGATTACTGTAGGCTGTGCAATAATGGGGAGTTAATAAGCAGACACTGCTTACCAACTGTCTGATCTGAATCACATTTCATTAGCTGCAGTTGTGTCACCCTAACTGTGACAAAAGATTCGGTGTACAGGTGGTAACTTCTAAGAATCGTGCGACATGTCCACCTTCACTTCCCCTCACCACTAGCTAATTCCAGGAACTGTGCAGCGAAAGGACAGAGCCTGAGGGGAGAAGAGAATTGAAAATAGTATGCTCTCGCACATCAGCTGGTCTAAAAATCATCATATCATTGATCGAAACTACTCAAGATACAGTCCTCCTCTTCGTGCAAATGTGTTATTAAAAGTTTTTTTTTGAAGCTAACACGAGGTTTAAGTTGTCCCAGTTAGTCAAATCAAGTCAGTATCTTTCAAAGTTACAGTCTTTTTAGTGCCAAATTCCCTCTTTTTGTTATGATCCTTCCACTGCAGCTTGTAGCAAAACACTGGCCATTGAGACACAAACTGTGTCTGAGGACTGTGGAAGATATCCAGTTTATTTCACTAACTCAGACTGCCGAAGCTTCATACTAACTTCAGATGAACTTTTAAATACATTTTTACACCTTTTTGTCCTCCCGTCACATTGTAAGCACATTAGGAAGAGATCTTCTGATGGTCAGTATGAACAAGAGCAATAATTACAGCAAGCAAAACCTGTTTCAATGTTCATTTGGGCTACAGGTGTTGTTTTAAGACTTGAAAAAGTATGAACTATTCTTTAACATCACTGCTCATTCACTCTCAGAGGGTCAATGTCACAGAAGTCCCTTTCAGTATTGGACTGTCACCTAAGATGGTGACAGGGATTCCCCCAAAAGGGAATCCACTGAGTTTGTTAAATCATAGGCAGAGTTCTACAATGTATTCTGGGAAAGTACACTGCAATGACGTGTACATTAGGACTGACTAGTGCTGGCATCCCGAGAATTTCAATACCGAACCAAGGAGCAATTTTGACACAAATGTGGAGACAACAAGCATAACAAAATCCTTTCAAGAGCGTGCTGACCAAATAAACAACACAATAAGTAATACCCTTCAACATTCAAATATCAGTTATAAAGTGTTCTATTGCCAGTTGATAAAAGAAGTATGAGATAGATACATGGAAAATACAAAATAGAAATCATATGAAATATCATAATATGCATATAAAATGAACACGAAATAGATATCATGCACCCGATGCACAAATATCAGAGACCAGACATGATTTTAACCTTGCTGTAGCTCACAATGTTCTTCTAAATATTCATTTTTAAACTCTGTCACCTTTTACAATCAGAAAATACCATGATTAAAGTTGGATCAGTTTATTCCACTATTACTTTCAGATTCATGTACAGATATGCTCACTGCAGGAATAAAAGACTCTCTAGTCTCTCCATGGAGCCGTTTATCATCATCATCATCAAGTGTTCACTGAATGAAATCACAAGAACATGCAGAACAATCTGCAGCTGAGCTTTTGTTCTCCCTTGTAGATAAACCTTCGAATAAGTCTGGAGTCAGGCCAATAAGAAAACCTGCCTTTCTCATCAGCATGTTGATTTGATTTCATTCGTCATTTCTCTCAGGAGCTGTGGTACAAAGCTGCTGATTTAAAGACAAACATCTTTTCTCTTGACATCAAATCATCTAAGCTTCTCTGGAGAAAAATGGTCTGCACTTCCTCAATAAAACATTGTTTTCCTTCCTGATCAGTGTCTTATTCAGAAGACGTGGCTCAGTTACATAATCAAATACCGTAATATCAATAGTGTGACAGTGTACAAGAGATTAAATATTAGTGCCCATTGAACATGTTTATGCACAAGAAAGTCTTAGTAATTAGTCATGTTTTACTCAGCTAGAACAATCTAGAAAGTTAAAAACTTGAAGAAAAAAAGTCTTCTGTATATCACTGCATTAAAAAAAACATTAAAAAGGCTCCAGGCTCTATTTGCTGACACTTAACAGGAAAAAGCTTGCTAAGTGGAGGTTTCACTAATAAGAGCCCATTGCATCCAATTAGCAGTCCTGTCTTTGAATTAAAGTGTAAAAAGCTCATTTGAAAGGAAGAAATTTACAATTAACTGCTCGAGCTTATCAATATTTATGTTTAATCATGGTAGACGCACACAAGACTGAGGCTTTAGAAGGTCACAGGCAGTGTGAATATTAAAAAGGTCAGTGTTTTCTTTGTGGCAAACTTATTTGTGATTGTGTAAGAGATCTAATTATGAAGTCTGACAAGCTGAAGTTTAGAAAGGAGACAGTCCACAACTCCAGCAAAGGTTCAGAAGTACAAGCCACATATTTCTTTGGTAAAACTTTGTTTACTACATTAAAATATCTGAGGGGGTGAAGGGAGGAGGGGGTAAAATCCAAGAGAAAACAGAAGTACCTGCTGTTTCCAAGTGCAATGAAGCTTATAGAACAGTGCATCACTGACTCCCACTCTCTTCCTACATGCAAAGTGTGAAGGATCTAGAAACAATGAGACCTGTCTGCTCAAATGTCCTCGGGTTACTTTATCATGTGAGAGGTGAGGCTTGTGAAACTTGGAGAAGCTTATGTGAAGAGACATTATTGAAATCTGCCTCAGTACCACCTGCTGACACTCCACTCAAACTAATCCAAAAACCCAAAGGCTCAAAATATTATTATCTCAGTTTGAGCAAAGATTGTTGCTAAAATTAGGTGGACTATTAGAGCATTCAGGGCACTGCTTGTCATTGACAAGTCTGTCTTCACCGGCTTCCAACTTACAAAACACTGCCAATTGTGTTTATTGGAGCTCACAAGCATGCTGACAGCTGAAATCAGGTCTCGGCTATGGTGGACCCAAAAAACACAGCTGTAAAGGCACAATCAGTATCTTACTAGCTCAGTGTGCATGATGTAAACCCCAGGAAAATTGTGAAAACAGTTTCATGATAAACTGATACTGACATGATAAGCTTTTACTTTTTGGTGAACAAATCCCAAAATCAACAGTATGTTGGTCTGTTTATCAGTACTTTCTGACTCCTGTATCTTGTCTGGTTCCCTAAGCCTACTTACTTACTACTTTGGTCCAAACTGAAACAACTGTTGGATGGATTACACACATCCATGTTCCCCAGAGGATGAACTCTAATGAATTCAGTGATTCTCTGACTTTTCCTCTAGTGCTACCATTAGATTGACATTTAGGGGTTTTAAATAAAGCGTCATGACAACTATTGGGTCGATAGCCATTTGGTACACAAATTGAATGTCGACCCCATGATGGACTACAAGAACTCTGGTCTCTCCTGAATTTTTATCTAACGCCATAATCATCCCATCAGCCTCATCTGTACTCTGTTTAGTGCTGATTAGCAAATGTTAGAATGTTGATGCGCTAAACTTGGATGGTGAGCATAGTAAACATTATACAATCACTGTGATGATGTTAGCATTAGCTCAAATCAGAGCCTTACAGAGCTGCTAGCTAAGCGCCACCGCCGCCTCTATTGTTCTCTATAGAAACACGGCTACAGTAGCAAGAAGAAAAACAACACGTCATGGGACCATGGACCATATACACTTCTTCACCAGCAGTGAACAAACAGATCAATGAAGACAAACTGTCTTTGAGCAATATCAGTGTCAAAGTTTGATTGTCCAGTCCAGGCCAACAAACAATGTTTTCGTTCTTGCAAAACCTGCTATATTAATCATATCATATTACCAACCATTTCTTCTACAACCTTATGTATTTACTACTAACTGGATAGAAGCAGACTGTAGTGTATGGAGCAAGCTGTTAGTCGGACTGAAAGCAGATGAAGTCTTGTTTGAAAAGACTAATTTCTTAAAACCGCTGTAGTTTACAGCAAAACGTTACTAGTGTATATAGTGTATTTCCTGGGGCTGCTCTCAGTCTACAGTGTAGTATTTTCACGGGATTTGCTGACTGTAAGAGGTCAATCCTACTAAAAAGACCTCAGTATGCAGTTTACATTTTAAATATTTGGCCTCTTGAATGTTTTGTTCAGCGAGAACCACAAAAGACTGTTATGCGTTACATCGGCTGTTGCAGGAATCAAACCTCTGACCTCTCATTGTGGTTCATGAGTTTTACGATAGGCCACTCTGTAGACAACAAAGGGACATGAAGTAATCAATCAAAAACAAAAAAGTACTACCACATTTCTCTCTGCAAAATCTCTGCACAACATAAACTTTTTTGGGCTGTGAACAGGGCACAAAATGAGCACCAGCCACCAGCCAAATGCTGGTAAAATATGCAAGTGGCTGGTAGATTTGCTTCACTCTCCAGCCAAAAGAAAAACAATGGTAATGTATTGAGTGGCTGGTAAAATTTGAACACTCACTAGCCATTTGGCAGGTGGACAAAAAGGTTAATTTTACACCCTGGCTGTGAAGATAAAAATATATCTGTCTTTAGACATCTTTACATAATTTGCTCCTTAAAAACATGTTGGTGCATTTTAAAACGGTTAGAAGTTGATTTTATCTGGTCAGGTGGGAGGTAAACTAACTGTTTGTCTCACAATGTGTCTTTTAAAGCTTAACACATTTTTTCTCTTCACAACGTGCCTGTTTTTATCAGTCTCTACATCACAGAACGTGTGTGTGCATGAGTCTTTCTGTTTGTGTGCGTGTGTGTCGGTGGCAAGCAGACGTTTCGCTGTCCTGATGTGAAAGACTGCAGGCCTCCTACAGTCTGGGACACAAGATAACCACAAGTGGGAGAGATCTCATGTTCACACATACACATCATGGTACCGACTCACTGTTGATAAGACAGTGAGTACATTTTTTTTTTTTTTAAATGTCACACTCTTATAAAGTAATTTCTGTCTATATTTGAATTGTAAAAACCTATTTTCCTTGAAGCAAGTCGATTTGCATCCCACGGCATTGGCAGATATTTATTCTTAGAAAACAATAAAATTTTAAGGACTCAAATTAGCTTCATAAAAATGAGCGTGTTGTTACATGTTACACAACCTCAGTATTATCGCTAATTTTAATCAGATGCATTTCATGTGATGTGCTATTTTCCCCACTTTTGCACAAAAATTAAATTCATTGTTTATACCAATGATAAAGAACGTTTTTTTATGTGGTTAACCTCAATGGCAACACCATTAGAAAGCAAACTGACGCACAAAGAAAACTGACAAACGAATTTATCAGTCTATCCCACAGGCAAGCCATTTCTAAGAAGAACTTGCATACTTATGCATTTTACCAGAATAAATAAACGTTTTACAGACTCAGTCTTCACTGTGTCTCCTCCTGTCGCAACAGTAGTGAGAGACATTATTAGTTAATGCATCTCGGCAACAGGCAAAAAAGTGATACACTACACAGCCAAAACTGGATAGGACCTGTGCTAGAAAACACTTAAAAGGTCTAGACACAGGCAATAAAAGAGATGAGAAGTGTAAAAAGACAAAGATGTGCCTTTGTGATTTTCCCACAGAGGAAGAGTAGTCAAAGCAATTGCATCATTTTGTGTTATTTTAAAAAGAAGTAGTAAGTGTTTTCCCACGTGATAACCAGGGTACACCCTTGTGATTTGGTAACTCCAAGCTTAACTAAAAGGTCATGAAATTTTTAAAGTCATTATTTAACCAAGGTCAACTTCTCTCTTGTCACATTAGAAAGAGCGAAAGACGGAAATGTTTGTCTTTACTGGTTTTCTTTTATATATAGCCAGCTACTGGAGAACAATCACAGACATTTAAGATGTCGAGGAAAAAGAGGTTAAAGGGTTAAGGACAATCTGAATCATTAAACATTTGAATTGTTATGATTCACACCTCAGGTTTGGCAGACGTTTGATGGCACCCAGTGACTCAAAGCATGTGGAAAAGTTTTTGATGTGTTGATAGAGTGCAAGATTGTCGAATCATGAGGCGATGAGATGTAGTTTTTCTTGGCAGCAGTAAGTTCCCATCGCCAACCATGAAAAGTCGTTCAGAGTCATCTTATCACAACAGGTTTTCAGGGGAAAGTTAATATTCTAACTTGAAATTTGTAGATAATAAGACAACAAAGAGAAATGATCACTTTACATTGGATAAAGTGAGTCATTGGGTCAAACAAAGGCTCCCTGTGAGCTAATCCACACTAATTTCACAATGAAAGCTTTCATGTTCACCTTCATCACTTTGAGTCTCAGAAAACTTCTTTTTTTCCACTAAAGCTTCATGATCCATGAGCTAATTCAGACAGATGTGTGTTTATATAACGTTAGACTTCTTAAACTTAAAGTAACACCAAGCAAGTTTAAGCTCAAATATTGGGTTTCTTAAAGAGTTTTATTGAGCCTAAAAGGCCGCAGACTTCTCACTATCCATCCCTCACCCAAAATGAAAGCATTAAAACCAAAACAGTGCTGGCTTTGTGGTAGTTTTTTTAGACATCCGCAATAGGACCACTTATCTGACTGCAAATTTTTAGACTACCAAGAGCTGCCAAGCCAAATTTCTCCAGTGCAGTCCTGTTGGGCAGTAGCCAAGCATGACTTTTCCAACTCACTGATGACTTAACGTAACAGTAATAAAAAATGGTCTAAAGTCAAACTTTCTTGAATTGTCGATGCCATCTGTTTCAGCTCTTTTCTTGTTTGTTTTTGCCAGCTGACAGTTTTCTACGCAATTTAAAGCAGTGCAACAATAAATCAAGATGACAGGTCCAGTACAGCATACAGATCTGCTTTGTAAGTTTTATGTCCTGTTCTATCTTTTGAAATAAAATGGGAGATTTTTTATTATAATTATTATTATTATTTTGGTTTCATGATGGCACCCCCTGTCTGTGTATATATAAGGTCAGTTGACAAATAGCAATAACAATTTCTTGTTACCGATTGGCCAACTTATATGCTGTGATAAGCTAATAATAGATATATTGGTCTGGCAAATGTATCTGTCAGGCTCAAGTCCAAAGACATTTTTTCCCCTTCCATTGAAACAATAAAAATTACAAACAATACATTTATAAATCACTGACATGGTTTGAGAGAGAATTTTCAGTTGGATTTAAAGGGGACATAACATGTTTTTTTGTGATTTTCTGTCATTTATATGATGTTGGATATCTATGTTAAATACAGTCAAAGTATGTAAAAAATAATCCCTGCAAGTCAAAAGTGAGGGCTTCAGCCTGCTTTGAACACTTTGTTTGCAAAGTTACCTCTACTTCCTCCTCAGACAGACATCAGATGCACGCGCAAGTACGGCCATTGATTCTGTAGCCATTGTTGCTAAGGTAGTTGCACGGGTTGTTCACGTTGTCCACATGCATTTTAAGGATCGGATTCAGGCTTGAAATTCAATTTTTGAAAAAAAAAAAAGTGAAAAAGTGGTGATATACTGCCCCCTATTTGTTTAGATCAAGTGACTGATTCTTATACATTAACCCTTTAAGGAAACAGGAGCTAAAACAGCCTGTTTCAGACTAAACAGGCTGAACTGAAGGGCTGCATAAAAAGGTCCAGTATAACTTAAATAAGAAGTTTTTAAAAACTGTAAACCATGCAAAGATATTCCAGTAAAGACCTGGAAATGTGTATGATATGTCGTATGTAGAATACTGGATGTATTATTTATGTCTTATTGTAGAGCTGCACCCAGGCAAGTGACACATAGCATTATACAATAGTTTTGAAACTGAAGAGATTTTGGTCCAATTTGATGAATGTGATAGAAAACAATGGGAAAGTCCAGTTCAGGTAGACAATGAGTCAGAGTGCTGCTTTAATAGTGACACAGCTTCACATCAGTAAGAGGCAGATCAGATAAGAGGCAAGCGGTAAAGCAGGTTGCTTGGCACATGATCTCTCTACCTCAAATTAGCGGATTGTTTCCTCGCACAGTGTGGTGTGACCTGTAGACAGGAACACGAAAAGTTTGTCATAGGGGAATCCTTCATAAACCAAATGTTTCTGATAAACATGTGATCAGTAGTGGGGATAGTGTGTGTGTTCCAGGAATATGAATATATAGCTTGTCTCAAAACATACCATATTTAGTCAGCTTCAAGGTGAAACAACAGTTTTTTCTTGTCAACTTCTGAAAAACAAAACTGAGAAAAGGTTTGTGGGTTTCAGGCTATGCTTTACTATTCAGGGAGAGGTGCATGACAGGAGGCACTGGTATTGCTGCATGCTGACATTTAACGTTTTTTGGGTGTGTGTGTGTGTGTGCGCGTGTGTGTCTGTGCCATCTGTGGAGCCAAATAAAGCCCACACACTCCTCTCACCTGAACTCTCAACACTTCATGTGACTTTTATCTCCTTCAAGTTCAATCTCTGCTGTCTTTCTCATTCTTTTCCTTTCATGTGATTCACCCTCGATCCAGCAGCCATGTGGAGGTTTCTCATCTCTTGGCAACAATACGCGTGGACAGCTGAGTGTAGAGCTGAAAGAATTAGACCATTAGTTGGTCAACAAAAAAATGAATTTGATGATTGACTGTGAAAATGTTTCAAGCAAAATTCACAGGTTTAGGATTGTGTTGATGGTCCAAATGTGAATATTTGCTGTTTTTCTTTGTCTTCTGTGATAATGGATTTAATATTTGTGGGTTTTAGATTGCTGGTCAAACAAAACTAGAAATCAAAGACATAATTTGGACTCTGGGAGACTGTGATTGACATTTTACACTATTTTCTGACATTTGAAAGAACAATTTATCGACTAACTTAATAAATATAATAAAATAAACATTAGATCTCAACTGAAAAAGCTCAGCTGCTGCTTTTATGAGCAGTTTTGGAAACTGATGACTCTGTTATTGTTGTGATATGTTTAGATAATCAACTTGCAAACTATTATCTGTCTCAGAAACATCTCACAAGCCAGTGTAGCTGTTTGCAAAATTAGCCTGCTGGTTATAGTTTGCCAGCAAAGCCAAAAGTCTACATCTAAAAAAAAAGATTTCAAAATAGTCACCTAATCTGCCTCATGCTAGTCACCTAATCTGCCTCATGCATGTTGTTCACTTGAACCTAAACTATATCAAGAATGGAAACCACAACGAGTGTTTTCAGGTATCTCTCAGTTATATGTGCACAGATAATTTGCCACTGGAGCTCGAAGATGGCATCAGTTGCTAACACACATTAATGTCAACAAAGCACACACCTTCTGTACAGGGTTCAACTCATTAGTAGATTAGATAAGATTGACTTTTATGTCTACTTAAGTGGAAATTTGTCTTTATCTCCCAAAGTGCAGTAAAAGTACATACACTATACATAACACACCATTAAAAAACAAAAATATAAAACATACAATAGTGCAAATGGGTAGGTAGCAGCAGATAGGTATTAATAATACCAGAGTGCAAATCTGGTGTAAAAACAAGTGTTCGCTGACGCAGGTTTTCTGTGCTCAATGCTTTATATAGCATGCGAAATATTATACTCCCTCCGTGTGTTATTGTCTGTAAGGTGAAAATCACTGGCTCATCAAGTGTGCGTGTGTGTGTTTTTTTCTTTGTAAAACTGCATATTTTTAGACCAACAGCAACAGATGTATCTGCTAATTACAGCTGTGTGCAAGATTCAAATGAGTTTTTGTCTTAATGTTAACGTTCAAAAGGTCATGCTCATCTGCTCTAAATGCCATGCTAACACTGCGTGGAACATCAGGAAATGCACCAAACTGCAGAGAGGAAAGTGACATTTCTGACAGAGCAGATGAGCCAGGTGATTCATATTTAACCTGATTTTAAGTCGTGATTGGCAGAAAATTATTTACATTGCTGTTGCAGTCAAATCTTTGATGCATCAGAATCTCTCAGCTGAGAAAAACACAGCCTGAACCAGGTAAATGGTCTGAGCTCATTTCTGAAGGGATTTGCTGAGCTTCTGCAGGTCCTCAGGCTGATTAGGTGGATTTGCACAATATACTGCATATCTAAGGGTGTTATTTCTGCAAAGTCCTATTTCTGTGCTGTTGTATTTTGCTAATTAAACTTTCTCTGCATCTGCAGCTTGAGAGGAAGACTGCAGACACCACTCGGGGCTGAAGAAATACAGCAACCTCCCACGCAAAATAATTTAATCTGTTTTACAGTCGATATTCATCTAAAAAAATGCTAGAATTGAGCTCTATGTCTCAACAAAGTGTTTTTAATTACTAAGCAAATTGCACAGCATTTCTATTTTTTTTAATTAGACTATGATCAGTTAGGTGTAAAGTAGTAACAGTGCTTACTGAAACATTACTGAATTAAATTATATTTCAGTGTCAGCTCCCCTTTGGAATTAATAACATACTCCATCATGCATCCAAAGGTGCAGCCAGCATATAAGCTTACTGGACAAGACACATTACATTACCCACAAAGGTCAGAGAAAACAAAGGAAACAAAGCAAACAACACATGATACTCTATCCATAATGTGTGAAAACATGCTGGAGTGTCTGTGTCTAATGACGGTCTCAGCCAAAGTTAGTATACGTCCACAGTCCACTGGAAAGTTATTGCATCATGACGTGGCATACACCCGAGTATCAAATGTTACCAAGAGGGACAAATGCAATCCTGAGTAAAATAAATAATACTGAAATCTGGGTGGTTTTAAAATTTCAATCTGATGCAACAACATCAGCTTCTAGTGAGTAGTACTTATGTTTTCCAATAATGAATTGTGATTTTAGTGATTTTAGATGTTAAGCTTGATGCTCTTTAATGAGGTCAAAGGTCACTGCATTCATTCTCATACTGTACATGTAGATAATGTCGTCAACTAGTAAATCTGTCTTGTAAACATACCACAAGCCAGTGAACATTATACCTGTGGTGGTGGTGGTGATGATAATTACAGTGGTATCAATAATAATAATAACAATAATAATAATAATAATAATAATAATAATAATAATAATAATATAGAAGTTGTTGATGTAATAGTAGTAGAAATTATTATTACTGTAGTAGTAATAGTAGTAGCAATATTAGAAATGGAAGTACCTACAATAGCAGTAATGGTAATAGTACCAATAATAGTACTATCAGTTGTAGATGCAGTTTTAACATTAGCAGTATTAGCTGAAATTGTAATAATATGTATTATTGTAATAGTAATTTTAGTAGCAGCAACATTAAAAATGAAAATAGCAACAACAGCAGTAATGATGACAGTGCTAGAAGTTCAGATGTGGTAGTAGTAGTTGTAATAATAGCAGTGGTAGAAATTGCAGTATTATTGTCATAGTAGTAATAAAAAATGGAAGTAGCAACAATTGCAGTAACATTAATAGTAGCAGTAGTAGTAGTTGTGATATTAGTAGTAATGGTAAAAGAAATTTGCAATATTATTATTATATTAGTAGGAATAATATTAAAAATGGAAGTAGCAACAATAACAGTAGCAGTAGTAGTAGTCGTAGTAATAGTAGTAGCAGCAGCAGTAGTAGTAGTAGTAGTAGTAGTCGTAGTAGTATCAGTGGCAGCAGTAGTGGTATCGGTAGTAGTTGTGATATTAGTAGTGATGGTAAAAATTGTGATATTATTGTTTTAGAAGTAGTAATAATGTTAAAAATGGAAGTGGCAATAATAGAAAGTAATGGTGGTACCAGTAAAATGTGCAGTAGCTTTGATGCTGGACACTTTTTTCAAATGAATATTATGGAGTAATAATAGTACATGCAGTATGGATTCTACACCAGCAGTGTTAGTATTACTAGTAGCAGAAATAGTAATATCTATAGTTAGATCTATATTGGACTTATACGTCTACGTGTTTTTAATTCATGTTTTGCCTCCAAAATGTCCTGTGTGCATATTGTCCACTCACTGAGCTGCGAGATTTTTCAGAAACACAAACTGTGAAAAAGTGATGAAAATCAAAGTTAGGTGGGGTAAAAAAAAAAAAAAAAGTATCACACACTGCAGGTTAATAATATCTGTCAAGGTGACCCACGAAGATCCCAGCATGCCAGAGAGCTGTAGAGATCACACATCACACTCTTAGCAAACACAATTAGATGTTGTATAAAGTGCGTGCCGACGGATGGAGGATTGATGTGTGTGTGTGTGTGTGTGTGTGTGTGTGAGTGAGAGAGAAAGTGAGTGTGTGGGTGTCTGAGTGTTTACCTGCGTGAGACCGTATGAGGGTGTCAGCAGCTGTGGGTGTGTATGTAGGTGTGTGCGCTACGAGTGGGATAGGATAACTTAATGATAAAAATCTCTCATTTCCATAGCTGACATGCTTCACTGCGGATCATTGCCTGATTTCCTTATGAAGCTTCACAACCAGACACAAACATTGGGTTTCATTCCGCACAGATATTTATGTTTTAAAGTGAAAACACACTGGAAAACGCATCTTCTGCCATTCAGTTATGACAAGTGACCTACTGTAGTTATTTTAGGACAACTACATCTCTGACAGATGTAAATACTGGGACAGTGATGTGCGTTTTTAATGCTGTTATTGTTTCAACATCCTCTAGCATGGAGGTCTTACATAACACACTATATGCAGACTAAGATTGTTTCGGTGCCAATCTGCTCTTCACATATTCAGCCAAACTCATAAAAAATTAGCTTGCTTTTGATCTTTGTCTATGCCCTAAAAGTGTGTTCAAACTGGAGAATTAACTCTCCACACTGCTTCTCCATGTCATACTGTGCTGTATATTGTAGCGCTGCAACAATTAGTTGATTAATCAGTTAGTTGCCAAATAATGAATTCATCTCCATGTATTTTGATGAACAATTAATCCTTTTGAGACATCTTTGTGAAAGTCAAAATTCTCTTGTTCCAGCCTCAAATGTGAATATTTTCTGGTCTCTTTAGTCTTCTCTGTCAGTAAAATGAATATCTTTGGTTGTGGACTGTTAGATGGGACAAAAGACAACATTTGGGATTGCATCTTTGGCTTTGGGAAACATTTCCCCAATTTTATGGACCACACAATTAATCAATTAATCGAGAAAATAATCCACAGATTAATCATTAATGAAAATAATTGTTAGTTGCAGCCTTAGTTTGCTGTATCTGCTTGTTCCAACACATCTCAAATGCAAAGGCATTACTTTTTTATGCTTTCTTGAGCATTGTGGTGTAATCTATGTCTTGTGCGTCATTTGATACTCATGTTCTCAGAACTCAAAAACTGGAATTTTACCTAAAGTTCAGTGATATTGAGCAATCAGCAATGCATGGGTCTGGTTTTAGTCAGGGCTGCACCTTACCGTTAATTTCACTTCTCTGTTCAGCATCCCCAAACATCATGAAAGCTGCATATCAGCACTTTACTATGTCACACTACTTACTGATTTAAAATGCAGTGTAATGAATTGAGATGAGAAACATACCATGAAAAGCATACTAAACGGCTGATTTAAATAATCAACACTGTTGATGCTTAATTAAGAAAAAAGAGGCAGAATATCTTTATTTGCCGTCTTGGTACACAAATTAACTAAACAAAACAAATTTAAAATGAGTGCTGTACCTATCGAAATATACGTCTCGCATCCTGAAACTGAACAGTCACTTGTACAAAAACACTAACTGTGTATTATCATTAACACAGAGCAACTCATAACCACAACAGTATAACACACTTTGCTTTGATGCCCACAATATTTTTTGTAGAAGCAGGTGTCACTTTCCACCTCGATTAGATGAATATGGTTTGAATGAAAGTACCGTATTTATTGTGCAGTTTCACTTGATGTTTATCTGAAATCAGATCTTTTAGAGCAGAGTATGAATTTCCATCTGGGAAGCAGAGGAAACCATTGAAATCATGTTTTGCTAAATCTGTGGAGGGACCAGCACGAAGACATGTCACATCACGTTCCACTGGCAAATTTGTTATTCCACCCCAAGTCGACCGAGAAATATAAAAGAAAATACCAAATATAGGGTTCAATTTCAGCAAATAGTAAGTAAGCTAAGAGTAAAAATCCACAACTACTAGATCAGTTTAAATACACCCTAAACCTTGGTTAGGAACAATTTATCTTTAGCACCACAATCTTCTCAAAAGCTTCCGCTTCAGAAAAACAGATTTAATAACATCTCAGACACCTTAAAACATGTTCATGAGCACTGTGGCAAGTACAGCCACATGCCTGTTTGCACGCAATTAACCATTTAAGATTTACTGAACAGATAATTTTCACATGTCTAATCTTTTGTATAGTGTTTGCATGCATGGTGTTTTGCAAAAGACTTAAAAATATCATACCCTTTACTTGCTGTTTTAACTCAAATTTGATATACTTATTTTTCATATAAATGGGTATTTTAATGTCATTTAAATTAATCTCATCCACCATTTAGCCATGAAAATGATATTTATAAGGCTTAATGCTGCACACAAGAGGAAAATCACAAAGAGATTTATGTTCTTTTGTAGGAAATGTCAAAAGAAAAAAAAAATTCCTGAGGTGATCTATCATTGTTTAAGGTTCTTTATTTTCCACTGTACACACCTACTGTCTGTATTTGTATTGTCTGGTTCCCCCGTTCACACAGTCACAAGCTCCGGTTGCCGAGGCTCAAAGCTACGACGTGAAATGAAAACAAACACCATCCACCTCCTGCAGTTACATGCAACATTTAAAGTCTTTACTTTGCACCCTGCGGTAGAAGCTCCCATTCAACCTGCAGCATTTCTACTGTAACATTCATTTTAGAAGCCAGAGACACTACCAATGGGGTGAATATTATCTTCCTCACAACCACAGGCGTCCAAGGTGACTCAGACACACGCAAACACACTCACACGAGAATAAAGATGTGAAACTTTATATAGTCAAAGTACAAAGAAAATGAAATTTGAACTCTGAATTTGATGTCAAGGCTGAGTGATGATAGGAGTCTGAAAGGTTATCGATTGTTGATAGAGAAGCACACATCAGATATTAATTATAAGATGCATTTCTCACAGATGATCATATGTTTAAGGTTAAAGAAAATAATGCACAGATGCCACTGCACATACCAATGCCATAACAAACTGATAATAAATATATTATCATTACTTTTTCTAACTAATGATAGGTTTAATAATTCTGTCATGTTTAAGATAAAAATAAAATACATATGTCAGGAAAAAAAAGTAAGTCTCAATATTACCCGACAGGATATTAAAGGGGATTTTTATTTTTAGATGTTACAGAAAAGACTTAGTTGAGGTTGACGTCATTAATGCCCCTTAACACACTTTTTTAAAAAAGCGCCTCCATCATTTCTTCCTGCTTGTGCGAAGTGAATGAATTTCCTTCTGTGTCTGTGTGAAAGCCTGGGCAGGAAAAACAAACTCAAAATGTCAAACGTCTGCCTTCTCATCACACAGGAAGCTTATCAGGCCGTGACATTTCGATTATCGGCTCTTGTTGTTTTCGTTGTTTACAGAGTGATAACTTGTCAATACCTGTCAACAATATCCACGGGAACATTTTCACCTCATGCAGAGGGAAGTCGTGACGTCTTGTTATTTTACATTTTATTCAAATCACACGGTTTCCCCCCCTCAGAAGGACTGCATTATTTCTTATGATCAATTATTAAAAATCTTCAATCAAGTGATGATTAAAACTGAGATTATTTAAAAGGTTGCAACGAATCAGCGCAGTTTTTTTTTTTTTAAATGGAAATCTTTTAATAGATGAATAAAACGAACTTTTCATAGTCGTGACTTAAGAGCATGAGATGATACATCCAGTTAATAAGTAATGTTACCACAGACTATTAAAAAAATATAAATAAATGTATTTATCGCAACAAAAACGTTTTAAATGGCACAGACGGGCCGAAAATCCACACCGCGCCCTCTTAATGCGTCCCAGAGGTTTCTGAAAGTGGATATAAGAGAAGAAAAAGGCCAAAAGTTACAAACCAATTCACACAGGAACCAATTTGGACCTAAATGCGTCTATTTTCCCTTTCTTTTCGTTTTAAATTGAAGCATGTCCGGTGTCATTTTGGTGTCTTAAAACTGTTTTTAATTTTGCAGGCCATCCTGTCTCAGCATAACTGGGTCCAAATGTGATCTGGTCATCACAGCTGCTGCAGAAATAAGCAACACAAATCGAAAATGCACAAGCATTCATTTGGAAATCACATCACTATTGTGTCTTTATTCATCACACTGACTAATATTATTAGTTCTTGTCAAGTCTTGAACTCATTAAAACTTAATTTCCAGCAGCAGCAGCAGGAAATTAATTACAGAAACATCATGCAGCTATAAAATATGAAGGGATATTTAATTATCTGCGTCTGATTTTTATAAATTGTTCCGCAGTGACGACGTGCTTCAACACGTTTATTTTTCGAAGTGAAGATTGGACTTTTTAATGCTCTATCCCGCTCCGCGTGTTTGCTGCAAGATATCCTACAAATTATGTAATTATGCAAAAGTATTATTTCACTCTGCAACTCCTCGACACGATTACTAGGCCTATAACAGAAAGTGTAAAACCATGTTAAATACACACAACAACATTTTGCAGCCAGGACATTTCATTATTCAGTTTTTGGCGGTGATTCTTGGAGAAGGAGGAGGTAAGGTAACATGTAGGTCGAATACATTTGAATAACCCTACGTGGAAAAACGTTTGGGTATTTGTTTTTTTCGTTTTTGTTAAATATCATATTTGACTTGTCTTGTCGAAACAAAAGTGAAATTGGCTGAGCTGCTCTGTTATGAACGATTTCACCAACAAATCCGGTGTTTTTATAAAAGCAACTAATTAATATATGTGTTTAATGGGGAAAATCAGCGAGAGAAATAGAAGAATAACGTTGTGTTAAAAACAAAACAGCAGTTAATCCTGTCTTTTGGAATAAGCGCTCATTTGAGAGAATAAACAGACTATAAATCACTATTAAAATGGATTTAAATCCAGTACTGGGCGCAAAAGCAACATAATAGTAATATATTATTTGTATATTCTGGTGATTATTCTGATGAAAAGTATTTTTTTAGTCTGACAGCCGCCCTGAAAACTGGCTGCAGAGATAAAACTGTGACAAAGACTGTGTGTTAATATTAAAAACAGAGGCTGGTAGTGGATTAAGTTGCAGTTACAACGAAATTAAACAGAAAAGCGTCGAAAATTATGTTTTCAGTTAACTGAAAAGACGTTTTAAAGTAGTTTAGACGCAGACAGAGGTGAAGATTACAGCAAACAAAACAGGGTTAGAGACCTGTTTGTTTTCTATGGAACTGAGTCGCCATCTAGTGGTGAAAAATTTTACTACAATCTGCGTGCGTCTTTCAGTCTGCCTCATACTCTTCTCTCCTCTCTCTTTTTTTGTAACACACACACACACACACACAAACACACACACACACCATACACACACACACCTTACTGACATTTAGAGTATCATGACCTCAGATTACCGCCAGTCACCTTGCCTGCTTCCAGTTTCCGAAACACCCATACAATGAGATCTGTTCCCACCCAGGTAAACACTTCACATGTAGTGACTCATTAATGCTGTGATGATGATGATGATGATGATGATGAAGTGGAAACACAGACTAACACTGCCAATGTTTCCTGGAAGGCAGACGTCCCTTTGTGATCAAAGCAGGAAACCTTCGGAACAACACGACATCAACCCGCAATGCTCAGGTGACAGAAAGCAACGAGGTGACTGAGGGGGATTTGAGTAGCTTTATAAACACGTAGGAAATGTATACTTGTGAGGCCTATCCCAGCATGCACTGGGTCTCTTTTCCAGGCCACCCTGAACAAATTGCTAGTCTCTATCAGTGCTAAAACCTCGGATAAGCTCTCGCACTGTTGGACTTTAAACTGATCAGCAGTATATGTAGACATAGAACATTAAAATACCTCTTAAAAGTGAATGCATCCTCAGTTAGTGTAAATACACTAAGCTATATTGTTCATATGTACAAAGATTTTCACTTTTAATGGTGGTTTTGGGTATATTGTTTTAAAAGACTCATTGAGTTTGTCATGGTGCCCCTAAATGTCCAAAATGTTGTTTTAACCCCTCACTGTGACAAAACTGCCAAAACTGACTGAGATCAGTAAAAACAGCTTTTTTTTACCCTGAAACTTAAGGACTTTTTCTAAAGTGACCCAGAATATACAACGACACAGGACCACAGTGAAGAATAAACTCTCTCTCTGCTCTCTGAAAGCTTCATTAAGGTTTAATCACCTGTTTATTGATGACTGATGAGGTATTTATGAATGGAAACTAGACCTGTGGATCAGAAGTTTTATATAGAAACTTGTTATGAGGAGATACTGTGAAGGGTCAGACTACGAACAGTAAGGGTTAATGTTTTTGAAACTCTGAGACTCAAAACATCATCAGTGAACTGAGAGGAAATTTGGGCACCATAACAAAATCAGTTAATGAACCCTTAATTTAAAAATATTTTGTAGTTTCTCTTGCAGTGTTAACATCGTGTTAACCGTTACAAAATGGGTTAACTCTGATTTCCAGTTTGAGATCCATCTTTCCACTGTGCTACATGCAGCTTTTCTCTGTCCACTTAAGAATACTGCAAATATTACTTCCTGTGTATGTTATACAGTACTGTTCAAAAGTTTTAGGCACTTAATATTTTTAGATTCTTATCCATAATGCAATACCATCTGGGAGGCGTCTGAACGGTCATAAATTCATTCTGCAGCATGACAACAACCCCAAACATACAGCCAGAGTCATAAATAACTATCTTCTACAACAAGAAGAACAAAGAGTCCTGCAACAGATGGTACGGCCTCCACAGTGCCCTGATCTCAACATCATGGAGTCAGTCTGGGGTTTCGTGAAGAGACAGAAGCAGCCGAGACGCCTAAATTCACAGAAGAACTGTTGTAACATCTCCAAGATGCTTTAAACAACCGACTTGCCAAGTACCTTAAAAAACTGTCTGCAGGTGTAAAGAGGAGAACTGCTGCTGTTTTAAAGGCAAAGTGTACTCACACCAAATATAGATTTGAATTTGTATGTTAATTTATTAATAAAACCACTATTTACTACATTATTTTTGAAAGTATCTTCACTTTTAGTGTCTAAAAGTTTTGTACATTACTGTATGTCTGCCTGTATGTTGTGCCACTGACCCTGTGTGAGTGTTTTAAACATGCTGTACCCAAAATAAATTCCACTGGCTGTTGTATGACTATTAAAGTGGAGTATACAGTAAGCAGTTATAATATTATGAGGCCAACATCAACCAATATTCAAAAAATAATTTTAAGTTATACTTTGTTTCCCTTTAGCAACCTTATCTTCACTTTGCCATCAATCATGCAAATCACAGATGTATGGATTTACATCAAAAGACTTCTGTCAGGCTTAAAAGGTCAAACATAATTCAACCTGCTCAGGAGTCACAAAGGGAAAAAAAGACACTATCTTCCCTCCAGCTCACAGAGGACCTGCTGTATGACCTGTCTCTGAATGGAGGAGCAGCAGGCCGACATAGAGATCAAGTCACAATTAACAAATGCTGCAACGCTGTTCATCCACTCAGGAGGCCATTGTGCAAAAGCTCAGTCATTAGGTAAAGGGCTTAGTGCCTTAGTGTGGACTGAAAGGCAGAAAAGCAGAGAAAAAGAAGAATCTGGACATACTCACACTGCGTCCATCAACTTTTAAATGTCTTTGGGCAACAGGCATAACATCCTCTACCTGCAGGTTGCTTTGGCCTAAACTCAGTAAAAAAAAAAAAAAAAAAAAAAACTTATAAAATACAAAAAACAAAATATTTTGTCAAAGCCGACACCTCAATATATAGTTTTCACAAATGATTCCATGGTGGAAATGATTGGTATATCCTCTAACTGGTGGAAGTTTCTGCTAATGATTCTCAGAATAAAAGACTCATTGTGCTTTCCTATAAGCCCTGTTGTTTTCTCCATATCCCCGCCCCTCTCCCTGGCATGGTTCTGTTTGTTTTGAAGATGAAGAAGAAGAAGAATAGAAAGAGCCACTGACAGTCATCTCACATTTAAACCAGGTAACCTTACATCGAGTTGAAACTGTGTGGTTAGTACTGAGAGGCGAGGATGGCGTAATTTTGGAGGCTGTAAAGTTATCATTTCCGCTGTTTGGCACCAAGAATTCTGCAGAAAATGAGATTTAAAAGAGACATCGCGATGATAGTGTGTCCTATTTAGACTCTTATCACCATGATAAAAAATTAACATGATAGCACCAAAGTGGATATGTGTGCTAATTTTATAGACTGTTGCAAGCTAAATGCTAACATTTAGTGACAATAATAAATTGTATTAATCCGTTACAGATTAGGGATTATATTTGAGCCTCTGTGTTGTCTCTGCTGCTGTTACACTGTTTATTAATTATAGTTTTCAACAATTCAAACAACTAATGTACAATCACACCTCCAATTGCAACTTTTTGCACTACTGACTTTTAAGACACAAACTTTTAACTTTGCCGCTACAGCTGTATTTTAAGCTGCCAATGCTACTATCTGCAGACACAAGACACCCTACCCACAGCCCTATTTTATTCTCTCAAGTGCATCTTTTTAAAAAAAATGTTTTACTGCAACTTCCTTGTCTCCTAACTTTGTGACTTTGTCTCAGTTCACTTTAAAGTGACTATTTATGTTTGTGAATATAGTATTTAGAACAGTCTGTGCATGAAGTGCAATTCATCTTCAGTTGTAAACGTTCTATAATGAAAAATCTCATTTTGGGGGATATTTCCCAATTTCTTTGTCCTAAGATGTGCAATGCAATGCTACAACCTTTGATTTTTTTTGCTCCATTTGTATATACACAGTAATAAATCAGAATGTATGAATGATTCTTCTTTTTTAAATGTTATTTTTTGTGTATCTTTGTTAGTCATGATCCCTTACAATAGCTACTTCTCAAAAAAGGGTCAAACAATTTAACATATATAACTAATAACTATGTCCACCCAACTACACTCCACCTCATGATCTCTACACCTTTAAGAAATTAAACAAGTAGCACCAACAACAGTAATAGCAATACATTTGATTAAGAACATAATTAAGTAAGTAATTAAATAATTAAAAGGTAGGGTTGGCTTAGGGAATATTTTAAAAACAGGTGTAAAGTTTTTATTATTGTATAATATTTGTTTTTGTATCATCTTCCATCTCATATCAAACTTAAAATTGCTAATCCTACGATTTATCACCTGTTTTATAGTTTGTTATTAATGTCCTCTTAAACTGTGAAGAGAAACTGTCAGCCTGTTGAGAGAGAAGCTGTGTTGTTCAATCAAGTAATAACTGTTCTGAAAAAAATGAATGACTGAATGAATGACGCAACAAAAGTCTTCTTCTTTCAAGATAAAGCCAATATGGTCAACAGCTATGAAAATGCAGCCTAGAGGCCACTAGAGGCTGACAGTCCTCCCAGTGATGGTTTCTTGTTTAAAGTTACTGTACTGGCTTAAACTAGATGTAGTTGTGGTACATGATTAAAATGCAACACAGAGCCGTTTTAAGTTCAACAGGAGCAAATGGTTATATGAACTTGGTAACCTCAGCAGAATAATTTCTCTAGTAGGATGATTCATTTCTATCTCAGGGAGTTTAAAGAGTTAAAAAAAAGTTTTAGCTGACAAATGAGAAAGCTAACTGTAGAATATGACCTTCTGAAAACGTCGGTGTAATTTCAGTCAGTGTAACTTCTCTTACAATCCCTGAGTAATGAGCAGAGTGATGTTTGTGTCGTTCTTAGTCATTTACTGTATCTCAAAGCGTAATTCGTGATGAGTAAAAGGTGCAACAGAGCACACACGCCCACACACGCCCACAGAACTAGTGACCTACTACTGTTTTCACCTTGACAGGATATTCAGCCCTGACATTTATTGATCTCGAACCTGAAATCTGACTCATGAGGACACATACGCTTATCCAGAGTGATATGCACCAGAGTTTCTATCGTCATTTACAAATCACAAATGTTTAACTCTCAACGCGCCTACAAGACAACGACATAAGCAATACGACTTTAAATGCATACACACACACAAAAACTAATTCATCAGATGTCACTTCACCTTTTCTGGCACATGAGTCTGTTGTTAAGACCATGAAGGGAGTTCATATCCAATTATATAAGAAATGAGGATCTACTTCAACATGATTTACATTTTATTAAAATCTACAAAATGTCACCATAACAGTTTTGCATATTTCCTGTGACTGTCTGCATACCTACTGAGCCCACATGTGGTCCTCTGACCCCAGTAGCTAACCATGAATTTCTACACTGAGAAGGCATTTTAAGAACGATGTCATGGTTTCATGTTCAGACAAACCAAAACCAGTTTGATTCAAACCAGTACAGCTTACACATACACAGATACACATGCACACAAAAGCAATCCTGCCCCTCCTCTGCAAATGCCTGTTTGGTCTCTTGTTGTTTTCTTCTTTCGTTTATTTTTCTCTGTTTGCGTGCTCAGCATTTACTGTAAAGCACTTCAAAAAGGATAGAAACACAATTGACTCGGCACATTTCAAAGTGAAGTGAAGTCTAAATTGCTCCATGATTTCATATTGTTTCTGCTGTTTTTTTTCGGGACCTAAATGACTGAACATTCAGGATTTTATTACCAACGAGACGATTTTTTTTTTTCGTTAAATGAAAACACAAATCTTTATTCAGTTTTATGCGAAACTTCTATCTAAAAAAAAGGGAACCGTAGATTTAAAAGGAGGAATTTTAAAATCACGAGTCAGTCATGTGAGGTCCAATACTCATGGTTCTCAGTCCAGCCTATTTTCATAATGACATTTCACGTGAAATATCCTAAAACATGTTAAATACGGTAATTCATTCACAGCTTGGAAAAAAAAAAGGTGGGGGAGGGGGGCGGGCGATCATTTTATACCCCGGGGGGCAGAGACGTAGCGCCAAAAGTCATTTTCTGCTCTCTCGTTTCTGCTTTAATTCTCTGGATGACACATAGCAAGTTCTCAGTTCTTCTGTGGCTCCTCGTCTGCTGAGCCCAAACCTTAAAAAAGGTGTCTAAATATAATCTTCTCACTCGAGTGTAAAAAAAAAAAAAGAAAAGAAAAAAAAAAAAAGTATGAATGTACTTGTAATGTGTGTGTGTGTGTGTGTGTGTGTGTGTGTGTAGTGACAGTTGTGTGGTGTGTAAAATATTTGGTCCAGCCAACTGAAATCTCTACTGAATGTTTCTGAATTTGAGTCCTCTCTTTTTTCTTCTTTTCTTTTGAGTCCTCTTTTTCACCTGCTTCTTTAGACGGTTTATCAAATAAACAAGGTACGTACACGTTTCATTTGATTCATTTGACTGGTATTCTTATCAACATCAACAAGAGTTTTTAATATTTATCGTCAATGTAGCTACAGTAAATATTACTTGGTGTTTGAAGGACAGAAGCTAAATCAGCACAATTTTTGCTGTGCAAACTGTGCAAGTGGGCATTAAACTGAAATAAGAATAAAAACAGAGCAAAAAACACGGGCCAATCGACAATTACCGGTGCAATACTCAGCCCAGCACACCCCCTTCCTTCGACAGCAGTATTCAAAGTCGTGTCAGGGGACTCACAGAGGTCTTATCAGGCGTTATCAGCAATTTGGCTCTGAGCTAAAGGAGAATCATTTCAGTGTGATTGAATTCTCAATGTTTCAGCTTAATCACTATGACCTAAATTACTAATATAAACCTTCTCATATACTGTACGGGCTGCTGCAGTGTAATGAAACGCTTGTCTGTGACGCTTGTCTGTGAAAACTTTCATGGCAACTGAAGGTCTTGTAGCATGAGAACGTTTCAGACAAGAGACTACTGGTAGAAGGAGAGCAAGGGTCAGTAATTATGTTCTATTACGGGCCAGTTGTTAGTTATTAGTTGGTTTTAATGCCTGTCCTCATGTGGGGGAGATGTAACAATAGTCACAAGGCTTTACACAAGCCTATGTTATCATTTTATCTACAGTAAATATGTGGAGAATTATGTAATAAGCACTGTAATCACAACTTCTCCAGTCGGGGGAATTTTGTTGTTCCTCCCATCTCCCCCTCCATTTCCTGTCAGGTCTTTCTACTGTCATTATTAATATAAAGGTAAAAATACAGAAATAATTGAAGTTCAGAAAGGTTGAAAAGCTCAACAGGGTAAACATAAAAAGTCCGTGGTGAGACTGAAGTGAAGCAAATTACACAGATGGTTCAGTTGCACATAATGTTCCAATAAGCTAAAGGGCATGGTCAACAGAATATTTTACAATATGTGAAAAATTCAATGCCGTCTATCCCAGTCAGATTAGGAAACACTTGTTCATGCGTTTCTTGTCAGCAGACTAGATTACTGTAATGTTTTTCAGATCGTCCTGTAAGAGCCATTCAAAAATAAAGATGCAAAGTGTGACCACCTGGCACCAGAATATTTGATCATATCACTGATTCCCAAACTTCCCCACTGTTACTTGTTATTGTAGGGTCATTTTTTTATCGTTTATACGGCTGCAACTAATGATTAATTTCATTAATAATAATCATTATCAATTAATCTGTTTTTATCTCATTTTTTTATTATTTATTTATTATTTTATCAATTAATAGATTCATTGTTTTTTATCATTTCTTGGAGGTCATGGTGACGTTGTTTTATCCATTAATTGGTCCAAGCCTCAAGTTCTCATATTTGAGAAGCTGCAACCAGAAAAATGACTAAAACAATGATTTCATTATCAAAATAGATTCATTTTCTGACAACTGACTAATTGTTGCAGCTCTATTGTTTTATCTCTCTGTGAAAGACTTAGAATTGTGTTCGTATGAGACTGTGCGCCACAAATTGAACAAAACTAAACAGACACCGTCTGGAGTCGTCGTATTTTTTTGTGGGAACTAATAATTTCATTACTAATCACTAAAGTATCTGTAGGTTTCTTTAGATTTCTTGCTTGTTTTTGTTATTTATTAATCCATAATTTACACACAGTTAACTCTCCAGTGGATAGTATCTTAGTGCTATGAAATGCGCCATGTAAATACCATCCAAGTACAGTTTAAATACGTGCTAAATCAGGGTTTAAGAATGAATGACAGCTCCATGAGATACTGTATTTTTTAGTGTATGGGGGTGGGAGAGTGTTTGGTGCTTCTCTACCCGGCAACAGAGCGCTGAGTAATCTCTGGCACAGCCCTCCCACACCTACCCCTGCTGCACTGCTTTCGGTCTCTCTCGGTGGTGGAGATGCATGGCGACGGACATGATACCAAAACTAACTGCATCACTTCATCCAGGCCCACAGATGACAAAAACACACATTTACCGTAAACGTTGGGGGAGTCTGACAGTACAGGGCTGGCATGAGTGCATGTATGTGTCTAAGTGAACTTTCTTCAACCAATAAACGGAAAGTGATACCACTGTTAGATCATTATGAAGAGTATGTAGAATGAAAGAAGGTGAAAAAGACCAGGGCCAACAAAGAGAGTGAAAGAGATATTGTGTGTATTCTACTGACCAACTGTGACTTAACTCTCAGAGCAGCAGGATAAAAATGCTGATTAACACTTACGAAGGTCATGGTCAAAATTTATCATGAAGGTCCAGTCGTGAACTGGTTGTGCTAAAAACTACAAAAGGCATCTCACAGCAAACAAGCTGAAGAGGACAGGTAGGCATAATCAAAGATAAATTTCCAATAGAGTTGGTGACCAAAAAGTCCTTTAAATAAAACAAATTACAAGCGTTTTTGTGACCTGACGCCGCAATTAGCATTCATTAGCTGAACAACACCTGAGCCCTCCAAAACTGTTACAAATCACTTTTAAATTCTTTTTATTTTTTTATGATGTTAGAACACTATAGTTAAAAGTGGCTATAATCAATATTTTTCATAATAATGTTTGAAATGACAATGTTTAATGTCAGAGTCACTCGTAGTGATGAACCTACAAAGAATTATCAGCCAATTCTGCAGCTAACTTCAACATTACGGAGCTTTATATCGAGTGTAAGCTCGTTGTTTAGCTGTCCGGCTGCAACTTGACTCTTCTGGTTTATTCTCAACGTGTCATTTTCATTTTCATTTTGTCATGGTGTTATTTTCAGCAGCTGTTATCAGCGAACAAACTCACGTTCCACTAACTGCTCAACACCAAAAGACAAACAGGCACAGGCATCTGATAAACATAGTGTATCCTTTGGCAACCAAAAACCAGATGTTTCCCTGAGGATTTGGTGGTGACCAAAAACAGAGATAAAATAGTGTGAATATTGTACTTATATTTACAAGGTGGAAAGAAACACGACTGCAAATGAAGGATAATATTGCTCCTTAACTGCTGGATGTGTAAATAAGCAACTGTTTGCTAACAAGTTCAACATATTAACATAGGAAGTGATAATACGTCATATGTATACGTCATATGTGTTCACAACTTGTTTCTGCTGCCCCCCAGTGGCAAAAAATTAATAATAATAATAATAATAATAATAAAAACAGTTAATGCAGGTTTACGGTCTGGTTGGGTTTGGAAAAGATCATGTATCGTTGGAAAATTACTACTTCCTTAAAGTTGTGAGACCTTTGTTGTCATGGTTACAAAAATAACCAAGTGGTTAGGGTTAGGGGATGATCGTGGTTGTGGTTTTAAAAAACAACGTTGACTTGCATTTGACACAGGAAGCAAACATCGATCACCCGTGTTTAAGTTTGCCGACATCCGATTGTCTCGTTGTCGTTCCCATGGTTCAAGGGCTTCTGTCATTTGAATGTTAATATACATAGTTTTGGGACACTTGCTTAGAAAACCTATTCTGTCTTTCCATCTTTGGAGGACAGCCTCAGTTTGACACATCGCAAGTTCTGCGTGTTCCTGTAACTTAAGTTTTTACACATAGATCTTTCATGTTTTCGTCAAATTTAAGCCTAAAGAAGAGACGCATGTAAAGCACTGACAGGATAAAATCCAACTGCAACCACTGCACATCACCCAACTCTTCTGACAGTCAGGACACGGTCAGTTATTATCTGCAAGTCTTGACAACGATGTCAGAATTGCCACAATAAACCAAATTTGCAAGAAATTCACAAATTCTCAAACTTCCTTCATAAACAACACTACTTGATGATGTAAGTGCATCTGTACAATTAATTTAGTTTGCTCAGGGGTTCAGTTTGTTATGTCAGAGTTAGTGGCTCATTTTGTTGTATCAGAGCTAAAGAAACGGTGCAGACAAGAATGACACATTTGTTACGTTTTCAGCTGTTCAACTTGGGGCCCAAATTACGCTTTGTACCTTGACGTAGCCAGAAGGTTCTGAGTAGGGCAGCATTAATCATGCCTTTTCTGGTGAATTTTCAGAGTCATACATCCAGATACACAACCAACTACAACAAACCCAATAGCTGAGTTGATGCCAAGTAGAGCTGAATATAATCAGATATTCTGAGTTTGGTTAAATAAATAGATATAAAAATGATACATGCTGTCTATTTGTCGAATGTTTCAGCCATAACAAATAGCCTATTACTGGAAGAAGAATTTATTACTGTAAGCAAACAACACCACATATCCTTTTTCACACATACCCACCCAGTGATAATTCATGCATGAGTTGAGTATTAAAATCGAAAAATCTCGTATGTTATCAACACCTGATTACAAATCCAACACAGTATCACGACAGATTGTAAAATAGTCACGAAAATTAAATCCATGAATTTTCTATTTTTTTACATGACACTCAGAAACTAATGTATTTCAATTTGCTAAAAAAAATAATTTTGTTTTATGGTGTGAAAATGCTGTGATTAAGGTCTGGTTAAGTTAAGGCACAAAACCACTTGGTTAGGGTTAAGGAAAAATCATGATTTTGGTTAAAATGATCACTTGAAACATGGTTGGAGATGGGAAGCGAACAGCGTTCTCTCACAGCTAAATCCACTTGTTGCTAGTTAGGATCGGTCTATTCTTCCAACCCACCACCTCTGAATTTGGAATTTAGTCACTTAATATAGACGTCATCTGAACTACGCCACTTGGCAGGTTCTTTAAAAGTCATGTTGAGTGTCACAAAAACAACAAAAAAAAGGAAAATTCATGTCCATGTACACAAATCTATAGATTCAGTTTTGTGAGTATTTCACAAACTGCCCTGATACTGGCCTGTACAAAGCTACACTACAAAACAAAGTGTGATCTGAACAGAAAGTGCCCTCATCTCTAGCTAACCCACTCAAACAACACCTTTCTATTGATTCAAAATGTGAATCTACAATCTACGCTATATACTATGATATAACATACTGCAAACAGATCTTGTATATTGTGCGTCAGTGGAGAATGTGAAACTCCAGCTAACGTCACTAACAGACTCATTCCTGTACACAGATTGATCAAGGTGATCACAGTGCTCCTGAACCCCGAAGCTATTTGATCACCTTATTCCATCTGAAGACAGCTGTTGTAATATCAACAGGAGATAGACTGCCACCACTTTCACTTTTAGCCCTTCAGAGGTGCGGTCAGTGCGTCACACAATGATTACATGACTAAGTTTGGAGCAGCGGATTACATGCCAAGAGCCAAATATAGCCAATATTTGCCGCAACCTGAATGACTGCCAACAAACTAAAAACATTTGTCCTTACAGTGCTATTCATCACCTCTGTGTTTACCCATTGTCAGATATTACACCACATTTCTTATTTTTAATACATCTCTGCAGAAGGTGAACTTCTGTTTTGTTGCGCCGTTTATTGATCCAGGAAAATCTGATCTTTTGTTTCTGAAGACTCAGAGATAAAATACACTTAATAACCATTCAGAGCCTCATACAGTCTAGTTCACCAAAGATTGGAAAACGTTTGTAATATTTTCCATCTAGCTCTTGAAAACCTTCCTGTTATTTAGCCCTGTGTTTTTCTACCAGTCTTAAAAAGAAACTACATCAAATGTAGATATTTTCTTATGGTTTGTTTTACAAAACATCTTAAAGCAGCAATACTGATCTAAAATGACGGAGTACTTATCCTCAATCGGGCCAAGCATTCAAATCTGAAAGAAGAGTGTTTCTTTGATCTGCATTCCTTCTTCGCTTAATAAATACCAGCCAGTGTTGAGAAAAAAGAAAAAAAAAACACTGATGTCCAGCTTGCTTTCACTTACCGGTTTGTCACTCTTCATCCTCCTCTTCATCTTCTCTTCATCAGACAGTCTAAACTGAAAAGCTAAGAAAGGCAGAGAAACAGACAGGAGAGAGGAAAAAGAAGAGAGAAGGAATGTTATAATCACTCTGAAGGAAGCCAGTTATCTTCCCACACACATTGCTGAGTGTCCTACTCATACACACACACACACACACACACACACACATAGACAGACACACACACAAAAAAAAAGTGAGACACCTCCAAAAGGTCAAGATCAATCAGGAAAAACAGAGAGGAAAGGGGGGAACAGAGAATGACAGAGAGGCAGGAAATAAAGAGCCAGAATAGAAAAGAAGAATGAGTAGAACGTAAAAGAAAAGCAGATGACAGAGAGCTAAGAGAGACTGGAGAGAGAAAGAATGAAATGCATCAGCGGTATGGCTTGGCTGAGTCATCGGTAACCACCACTTCCTCCAACGCTCTGTAAGAGCTCTACTAATGACTGGCCAACTTCTGAGGCAAATACACACATACGCACACATACACACACACACACACAGTCAAAAAAAACACACAAGAATCTCCCACTTAAGCTGGAATCTTTCTTCCTCTTTCAGCTTCAAACTGCTGTTCAAACTCTTTTCCCTCCAAAGAGGGCTGTGTGTGTGTGTGTGTGTGAGAGAGAGAGAGAGAGAGGGAGAGTTTGTGTATTTGTGAGCCTGAGAAATTGACCCCTGAGCTGACCTTATTGTGTGTGTGTCATGAGAAAAAGCACAATCTGTGGCTAAATTCAAAAATAAACGGCTTTTCCTTTTCCCAGAATTCCCAGAGGTTTGAGCTTAGCCTTTATCCATCCAAGAAAGGGTTACTGATCCCACTGTTTCATACGCATATTGTACTATATGTTGCTGGGAGAAAAAAATAATCAAATTAAATGCTTGAATTTGAGAAATATTTGCTTTCTTTCCCCAAGCAAAATAAGAAATCAATCTCATGATGAAATCAAATCAAAAATTGACGTCAAAGCAAAAAAAAAAAAAAAAAAAGTCTTCCTCAATTTAGTGCACTCAGGGGGTTTTGCTGCCAGTTGATCATGGTGGCTAACTTATATATCACTGAGATGGTTCTCTCACTTAATGACTCTTTTCTACAACATTTCAGTGTTTACCACTCTCCCGTTGTTTTCACTATAGTGGCCGCTGTTTAGCATATAGGCACTCTTTAAGTACAGGACATATTTTGTGTAGCTTAGCAGTCCTATGGGTAAGAATATGCCCTCTGTACAACTGTAAAGATCACATTTAATCTGCATGAAAAAAAAAGTAAAAAAAAAAAAAAAAAGACAGTTGGTGGTTTTAGGAGGAGTTATGCGCGGGAACTATTTCTTGACAAATAACATTTTATCCATCCACCCACCATGTCTGAGCAGCATCTCTGGCTAGTGCAGGTTGCCTGATACAGCACAGGTTTCAGTTTTGGTAATGTCACTGTTACAATAAGACTTTGGGATGCTGCACACCGTCACTTCACCCAGCTGTTGTTTGCAAGAAGTAGTTTCACCAAATGACTTTAGATTTCAGGTGAGCTTGTGAGCTGTAAGTAGACATATTTATTTTTAACTTTAAAGAGAGCCAGGCTACACACACATCCCCCCCCCTGTCTTAACTCTTTATGCTAGGCTAAGCTAACCCACAACTTCACTCCAGCTCTTTATTCAAAGAGTAACTCTACACTAGATAAGTCTCTTGAGCCAAGACAACACCCAACCCAACAGCACAGCTAGGTGTGGTCAGGGTGGGGGTGGGGGGTGGGTGGGTTGCTGTAATTGTGACCACACCCAACTATGAGGTAACTTGGTGCTATAGTTCTGCAATACATCACTGCTGCACTATGTGTAGATAAAGCATGTTATCACCACTAGTTGTCAGGACAAGCTAGATTATTAGACAGGGTGTAGTTACTCTTTAACCCCTTTCCCCAAATCATGAACTACTCCTTTAGGAGCACCCTTAAATCTTGTGTACCTTGACCTTTAAATAAAAAAACAGATCTCATTATCGCACATCTGGGAGCAGTGACAGATATCTGGCATTTCAGAGAACATCTGTCTGTTTCACTTGTAAGTTTGAAAAAAAAAGTATATTTTGACTGTCAGTTAGCAAAGAGCAAATTTTATATATGTAAAAAAAATCAAACAAAAAGAACATTTAGTTTTGCGAGTAGTGTCACATTGTCAGCAGTGTCAAAGCCACAGTGATCGGCAAAAGCGAAGCTCGGTCAGTAAAGCTCTGAGACCGAAACTAGTATTGAAGTTGATGGGGAAAGTGGAGGTTTTCATAACCTCCAAGTCTGGTGACCTACCATGACTTGTGAATCATTACACATTGATAGGTCTTTGACTCTTAGCAGGGTCCCGGGCTACGTCAGGCCACAGGGGGCTGCAATTTCCTTTACTGTAATTCACAGGGGCTCAACTGGAAATGGTTTCGTTTGATGTCATTTTCTTTGCCTAGTTTTTTTTTTTTTATATATAGAGCTTGAAACATCTGTAGCCTCAGCTCGACCGACACTTTCTGTGACATTTACGAGCTTGTTATCTCTCCCTTGGTTATACATACCAGAACAGAGGCAGGCAAACTGAAAATCATTGTATCATCCTGCTGTTTCTCTTGTCCTGTTATATCCACTCTGATACAGTTTTAGCACTGTAAAAAGGCAACCAACTTGAAGTCATAACAACACAATACCAAAAAAAGTGTGAATCTCAAATTTGACCACTGTTTTGTTGTTTATATTCACAACATAAATCAGCCTGCCTCTAGGGTAATTGTGATACAAATGAATTCCTGCCCTCTCCAGCTCCATCTCCATCCGGAGGAAATCATGGGAACTTTGTAAATACACACATCCTCCTCTGCTGTTCCCACGCATTTCACATCACACACTCATATTACACAAATCATCATATACCCATATGACACACAGGCAAGTATAAGACTTGGATACGCTCATTAATGTGCAGTCACACTGGCAGTGATAGAATGCGGAACACACCCAGATCATTACACCAGATGCTACAGCAGATCATCCTGGTTAATTACTATATATAATCATACAGGATATGACAGTTCTGCACTGTTAATGCTGCACTGCAGACTATATACATCCGCTTCTGATAGAAGCCCATCAAATCAGAAGGTATTACTACTCTACAGTGCCTTCACATTCCAGCTACAGCATCCTTACAAAATACAGTATACTGTAAATATGGATTAAAATATGGAATAATACAGTGTGTGATGCCAGCTCAGTCAATAGTGCCGAGACCAAAACTGGAACTATCATTGCAACTGAGGAGCAACTTGCAGGTGCTCATCGCTCGATGCTGATTTGATTTGCAAATGACACACAGACTAAACAAGATAGTCTTCAGCCCTGTTAGCTGCTCTGTGAGGCTGTGAAGTGGTGCTTTGAGCTAAATGATAACATCGGCATACTTACATACCCACAATGACGATGCTAATATAGTCATGCATTATAATGGTGTAGGTATAATGTTTGCCATGTTCAACATGTTTGTTTAGGGTGTTAGAATGCAAACGTTTTATAATTAGCATTAAACACAATGGGGTTTTTTGATGATATTGTATATCAGGCACTGTGACCTTTAGTATTAATATATTACCACTAAGCTGATTATTATAGAACAACCAGTATGGAGGTAATGAAAGACTCTTCTTTCTCTTTTCAACAGTTGGTTTCTGGCTGTCCTTTCCTGGGGAAAATCCGCAGAAAGAGATACATTTTAGATTTTGTGTTCAGTATAAACAAAAGGAATAACTGGGTCAAGTCGGTATGAGCAGTGTGCAAAGAAAACAGCGCCTTCACAGAAACTGAAACATTAGAAACTTCATCAAGATATTTACTTTATCAGGAAGACATCACAGTACTGCCCACATATTTTTTTCTCACAGGTTATATCAATAATGTTCCGATGCAAAGATGGAGAGTTTGATGATACATGTTCAGTCTTGTTTAGAGCTTCTGAATGTTCAGGGTCACAAAATTAATACTGGATCATGTGTAAAAATGTTCCTGAGGTTTAAGTTTGTGTACAGTCACACATTGTATTTTATAAGCTTTTATTTCTAAAGTATTTTTTAGATATATTTCAGCATCTATACTTCACTGACATACAGGTATGCGGACCTCAGTGCATAGAGAAAGTAAGTCTTTGACAAAATGCTGGCTCAGCACAGTGCTCATTGTGGGAGGATTGTGGGAGTTTGAGTCGACAGATGAGTCAAGGAGAACCATTACACATAATATCAGAATGAATAGCACAGTAGTCTATTTTAGTATCCGTGTGGGAATCAATCCTTTAACCGTCACACAGACGTTTTTGAGTTATACGCCCAAATATTGTAGTTCTTGTGCTTATTTTTAAGTACTTGTACTTGTTCTACATTTATTGAAGCTTATAAAATGCAGTAGGATTAAAGTGATGTGCTTTTTTTAAACTCCTGGTATTGTTAAAACTGTAGTTTACAGTAAACATGGCTGTTTTATTACCCGTTTGGTGCCAAAGATGCAAAATACAAGCGTGTGTGTATGCAATTACACATTAATTGATTAGACATAATATTAGATTTTGAAGTCAAGTGGTACATTTCTGATATGGTGGAGGTTTCTCAATTATCACAGTTACAGAGCCTGAAAAAGATGTCATGTAAATCTATTTTATTTTGCATATTTTGTTTATGCATTGGTAAACCAATTCTGCAAATGAAGGCAATAATGCATTTCAGACCTCTTCCTACCACTGAATATGCTTGGGTTCTCGCGACAGAAACAGCTGGTAAACACACAAAAAACACATCTGGCTTGCATGGGCAGTTTAAGTGTCACATGATGGTCCAAAATAAATTGGAGGCATTTATAAAAGGAAATGAATACAACTGTTCAGTACAAAGAAACACTAAGTCTTTCAAGGCACTGAGCAGGATTTTCCTCCTTAAAAAAAATGCCACATAATTACTTTTCCTACTAAGTCATTACTTACAGCTGGTTAGTAGTCAGTCAGCGTCTGTGTCTGCAGCGACTCTGCCTTCCGTCTGTATAACCTAACCCTTTCCTAACCTCAACTATGTTGTAATATTAACATTTTTACCTGTGTATGTGTGTGTGTACTTTTACATGTGAACTTGTGTTTTTTTGTTGTTGCTGTTCTTTAACTTGTAAAGTGTACAGAGACTCTTAGGGTGATGTGCACTTTAAATAAAACTGAAGTTGATATAACAGTTCCTGTATCACTTCTGAGCATTCACAACATATTATAGACCTTTTGGCAGCGGCTCAGTGGTTGTGCAGTGTCTGAAACACGTACCACAGATTGTATCTTGTGAGAAATGATACTTTGAAACAACAACTTTCAGTTGTTATGGCTACTTTGTTACAAAAGCACAAACTGGTCACCTGATGAATGTAAGTCAATATTTATATTTAATATTTGGTATCTTGCGAAATGTTTTACTTAAACTTCACCCCTCAGGTCTTAGCCTGACTCCATCCACAGTATGGTTTTGAAAATTGCAAAAAAGTCGGCAAGGGGCTGAGGGGTGAGGATGTGGATATGTGAAGCAGGAGGGCAGGAGTTGGTCAGTAACATCACCATCACCCTGGCTAGAGAAGGATAAGGATGATGATGATGATGATGATGATGACAATGAGAGGAAGACAAACAGTGTGCCAGAAGTTTTTTTTGTTTTTTCAACTGTCCATTTTAACATGAAGACAATTTTAGCTTCAGGAGTTAACAGCAGCACTGACATGCAGAGCTGCGGACAGGTTCAGTAATTTAATGTTTTAAAATAAGTCATTACCAGCTCAAGGAACTGCAAGAACAGAGAGCCGGAGAGTGAGCTACATGACGAATGTGTAGAGATTTCACGAGATTTACACAAGATTTCTGCCATTTTTGTGGCTGCCAGCAGCGTTTCCTCCTGCGGACAGTCACAGATGGAGAGATTTCCTCTAGCATGTCAGTGCTGCTGTTACCTGCTGTTAGCTGCTGAAGCTAAAACCATCTTGATCAGCATATATTTGAAAATGAGCATGGGGCCGTGGGAGGTTGGTGTTATCATTTTACCATTTAAACTTTAAACTTGTTGTCCAATCACATTTTCAGTTGTTCTGAACGGCTACACTCAAAGGCGGATTATGAGGGGAGCATGATGTCTTTTGTCTAAATGTCCGGATAATTCATATTTTATATAGTCTACCCTGCTCACATTAAAAGTGACAGAAGTGGTTATGTCAGGAAATCTACAAAAAAAGAGCCAGATAGAAAAGTTAAAACCCTGACGACTCTCATCTGGGCACAGCTGGCCAATCACTACGTGAAGTGGGTCTGAATGTCAGATTGTTCATTTTGGCCTGGCAAAGCAATGCCTAATCCCATCTTCGAAAGGTGTGGGGGGAGGGGGTTTCTGAAGCTATTTGGTCATTCGACAAGCATGTCTGATAGAGAGTACCGGCCCTTTAAGTTTATAAGCTGGCCGGCTTTTCTCATATGAAATGGTATTACTTTGACTATGTCAGTCTGGCAAAAAACAACGAGCTGAAAGCAGGGAAAGCTACAGAGAACTGTTGAAAGTCAGATAAAAGATCAGTATCGTTTTCCTTTCTGTGTGCACTTTACAGACAAAGGTCCATATGCTAAATATGGACCTTTGATTATCTCAAACAAAGCAAAAGATAACAGCTAGCTTACGTTTATCAGAAATTTGAAAAAAAGAAAATTCCAGTGATGATAAAGTCGCCTTATACACATCGTCTTGTTTTTTGCCAACACTGTCGTTAACATAAGATTGTAATCTAAAGCATTACCTATTTTTAACAAATTCTGAATCACAGGTCTGAATCGGGGCTAACTGCTAACATAACATTTTGCTATCTGAGTGAGCCATTGTGTGGTAATAAATTTCCTTATTGAAAAACAAAATCTGTGGCTTCTAAAATCCACAACATTTATATTATATTAATAAGAGTTAAGAAGAGTCTCTTTCAACAGAACATTTTCATCTGTCCGTCTCTCCACCAGTCGTTTCCGTCTCATCAAAGTAGCACTTAACCCCTCTCCTCTGTAATCCGAATCACTATGAATTTGCCATTACTTATTGTTGCTGTTGACGTATAATGGAACAGTTTTACCATGGAAACACTGTGGGGCAGGAGGACTCAGTGGAGATTTCACAACTAGTGGGAATGGACCAGAACCCACACACTAATTTACTATATCTCTGTATGTGTGTGTGTGTGTGTGTGTGTGTGTGTGTGTGTAGAGAGATAGATATAGATATAGATATAGATATAGATATAGATATAGATATAGATAGAGATAGAGATAGAGATAGAGATAGAGATAGATAGACAGATAGACAGATAGACAGATAGATAGATAGAGAGATAGAGAGATAGAGAGAGATAGAGAGATAGTTACGGTTAATAAAATATGGTTACAGTATGGCAACATACACACTAAGCAAGCTTAACTTACTTGCTGACCCTAACTAAGAATGGAAATAAGTCTCAATAAACCTAAACTCTGGTCTTCTGTATGAAAGTCAGACACATCCATCCACCTCCCCGACCTCCACACTCAAGGCCACGGTGTGCTTGAAAAGAACTGGTTAGTATGACGTGTTGTTTGACTACATCTGAAGGTAAAAGTGTTTCTGTGCTGGGTGAAAAGCCTGCTGTCATAGAAAGTGGCAATATGCAAGGAATCACACAAATGGGGATAAAAAGGCACATACTTTTGGACAGATTGGTGTTGCACTCATTTGTACATACTTAAAGTGATGGTTTAAAAAAAAAATAGCTTGAGAGAGAAATTCAAATTGTGCCAACTTTCTCACCTTCAAAGACCTGGCCAATGGCTGCATGAAGTGGACGTGAATGTCTTGAATGTTGAATGTTTGCTTTGGAAAATTACAAAAATTGTTAAAAGCAGTTAAACGTATCCCAAAGTTGGAAACGTGATTTGAAAAGGGATTTCAGATGCTGTTTGGCCATCCGACAAGCACTTTGGATGAAGCATACAGACAGACACTTCCTGTGTTGAAACTGAACATTGCGATTGGACATAAATATCCGATAATGTGTGCACATCCGAGGATACTGGGCTGTGTCACTTTTACGTTGTGGTTTTTGCAGTTCAGGCAGCAACCACTGTAAATCAAAGTTACAAAAGGCACCTACACGAGTGAGTCATGAAGTTGAATGGGTAGTGTGCGTCAGCATTTGTAGAAATCGAAAGTCATCATTTTTGTGAGTTTAAAAGGCAAAAATCAGACAATCTGCAGAGTGACGCAAAGGTAAAACAGTCGTTGCCCTTCAGATGCAAATTACAAAAATCTACAAGGTGACAAAAACACTCATGAAAACATGAAATATACAGGATATTCACTTAGCAACACAAACCAGCTACCACCTCAAAAATGACCAGCGAGACAGTCTCAACACAAACTTATAATTGCCTTTATCTTATTAAATCTGCCACTGCCAATGAAGTTCCCTGCCTCACTCCTCTCTGCCACATTCCTTCTGCCTCCGATCAAACTCTCCTCCGTCTCCATCCAGTGTGTGAGAGTCCAGACGGTCTGGGTCATGAGTCAGTGGGAGCAGAGGATCTGACTCACCTCCTTATGAGTCTAAACACTATTAGTTTCCAGGTGGTACAAATACACTATTGTGTTTCTGATTAGCCTACTAAGACACATGAACAGACAGGAGAGGGGGAGAGGGGGGTATGAGGTTCTTTCCCCTCAGAAAAACTTTGGTTATCTTGTGTCAGTATGGAAATCTATGAGGATTTGTAATGGTGTGAGTCTGTATCAGCGTGGGAGGTCATGTGTGTATTCCCAGACGTGGCAGAAATCTGTACAATTCCCACCATGATTAATGCATGAGTGAGACCACCAGGGTTGATGCTCCAGGTAGTTTGTCTTTGTCTCCACTGAGTGTCCACTAGTGACTCAATCCCGCCAAAAGTTCTACTTTGCTAATACTGTAGTAATGCATTTATCTCATACACTGGACCAGTACCAATACTGACCTTATTAAACAGATCAGTTATCGGCTAGACACGACACTCTAACTCTTTTCTCAGTCACTGCGGTTAAAAAAATAATAACTATGCAATTTTATAAACATTTGACAACAAAATAATTGAAATTTACACAAACTTTATAGGTTTTTAACTATTTAGGAATCATTTTCTGTTACTGTGCCTTTAAAATCAATCTTTAAACGCACAATATGTAATTTCAGCCACTAGGGGTCTCTCAATCAAAACAATAACAAAAGACGGAGTGTGATGACGGTGTGAAGTAGCAAAAGGATCATGGGAGTTGTTGTCTTTGCTGTTAAATAATCAGCTTCACCAGGATACGCCATTGTAGCGGACAAACACAGCGCCACCGTATGCATCTCGTGCTTGTTTACTCTTTGGTAGAGGAGGTATGACGCCATTGACATGCGACCAAATGAAACGATCCGTTAATTTAATTAAATTACAGATCTCTATGGGTTTGAAAATTGTTGGAAACATTTGGGATAATGTAAGTACACTCAACAACATATATAACATTGGTCTAGTTGTTTTTAGACATTTTAATGTGAAATAATTACATATTATACCTTTCAATGTGAGTTTTCTGCTCTGAGCGTTGCTGTGCTATTCTAAAATGTATTTCTTCAATTTCTCAGTCTCATTTATTTTACCTTCATGTCAAACAGTATAAACAACTGAAGACTTCTGGTTGAGTCAGTAAAGATAACTCATCTCTGTGAAGAGGAAGTAGACAAATCTATTTTGCAAAGTTGCACCAGAACACCAATAAAAAAGGGTTTTTTAAAAAAATGTCTGTTTATATTCTATTCACATTTATATCAACGAAGAACACAAGCACGACTAGACTGGAGGAGGTGTCTGATTTACGCTTTCTGATTGGAAACAAAAGTTTCCAGGTCACTGTGTCTGACTTTGACATTTTGCTCTCCAGTTATAAAACTTTCAAATTAGGCAGCATTTGTTAACCACAGCTCAGTCAAAGAAAATACAGACTCTCAGATTCTGCCCGGCGCTGTGTGGAAAACTGAACGGAAACTAAAGCTGCATTTTATGTTAGGCGCCGTCTTTAAAGTTCATATTTTCCCAGTCATAAACAACTAAGATGAAGGAAAATTAGCACAAAAAATATCTCACACAAATCATAAAAGCAAGGAAATAATCTGCAGTCCTTTGAAATGGTAGGTGATGAGATAATATCATGCTGAAATCCTACTAATCCACATTGGGAAGAAAACGACTGTCATCCTGAGCCACAGTAAATATAAGAACTAAATCCCAAAATCTGAACATTTACGCTCAGCTTATTTTTTCATATGTAGAGCCCAACGGTGCTGAAACTATATACGATACCCAGTTGAGTTTCAGTATGATCTAGAAGATAGCGATTTACAATACTCCACCCAAAGTTTATCTTTTTAGTAGCAAGTACTTCACCTCTGGATGCCAACTGTGATTTTTTACCAGAATGTAAAAAATGTGACTAAATACACAACTTTTACAGTTAACTGCACACAACTATGAAGACGATGTGAGTAGCTTATTGTGCAAGTAACAGTGGAAGCTTTGAATATGTTTATTATTGTGGTGTTTATTATGAATGTTCAAGCATTCTGAACATATGGACTTATTTGAAGAGGTTTTACAGATGGTAACTAGATCAATGTGTATATTAGAAGAATTCCTCCAAATGAACTTACAATGTAAGTGATGGGAGACAAAATCTACAGTCCTTGTTTTAGGAAATCATTATTTAAAAGTTTATATAATAGACAGCATGAGGCTTCTGTCATCTGAGTTTGCCAAATAAAGTGGATGTCTTCCACAGTTAATCTTTTTATTAATAAATAATCCCCTTTCTGTGTCTAGACGGACTGTGTTTTCCCCTTCAGCTGCAGTGGAAGGACAGTGACAGAAACAGGGAATTTGGCACCAGAGAGAAAAAGAGGAACTTTGAAAGATATTGACTTGATTTGACTCATCTGGACGGCTGAAGTTTCACAATAGCTACAGATAAACTTTTAAATTCATTTTTGCACAGAGGGAGGATTGTGGATTTTGTCCCTCATCACTTACATTGAAAGGGATGTCCTACTGGCAACTAAGAACAGGAGGAATGATTATAGCAGGAAAAACAAGTGTCAATGTTCAACTGACTGTTGTTTTAGGACAGACATTAAAAAATATGAACCTATCCTTTAAGCCTACAGGGAGGGGAGAAACACAGACAGGGTGGAGTACTCTTTTAAGCCTAAACGGATGCCTTACCAGGTGCAGCTGCCCCTCTGTCCCACTGATACTGATACACATTAACATTCCTGCTGTGACACACATATACACACACACAATTAGCCTAATACAGCCACAGCTGTGTCTCTGCCTTCACTTTGCTGATCTACTGTGTGAACCAAACCCTGACTGCTTCTCACTGCACACCATTGTTTTCTTCAGATATACCAATCAATGCTGCCAGCTGACACCCAGCAACCAGTCAATACCTCCCATTCCCAGGGGGCGGGGTTTCAAACGATCACCCTCTGGAAATGATCTGGCGGTTGAAAGACTCCGCTGATGGTGTGCTGGAGGGCTGAAACACAAGAGTTTTAATTCCAGCACACAGAAACTCAGCTGATGGGAATGAAATGGAAAACACTGCCCTCTACTGGCAACAACCTAGACAACAGGGTCAATTTGGTGAGTATTTAAACTATTTTAAACTTTTTAATTGTCAATGACGTGTTCAGAATAGAATATAATCTCCAAATAATGGTCTGTTACTTAAAATAGTACCCATTTTAAGGCAAAAGTTTAAAGTCCCCATCAAAACACAAGAGGAAGTAAAGCAAATCAATGTAAAGATGAAGACGTTTTGTGGATTTCTAGAAAGACATTGGGCTTTGGCTATAGACTCAAGTACTGTACATACTAAAATCTGTAGAAATTAATCTTGGTCACCTTTAAAAAGCATATTTAGTGATCTTATATCATACGATTTCTGTGTTGTGTGTTAGGAATTGCTGCCATTTGGACCCACAAGTGTTCAAATTTACACAGTGAAGATTTTCTTTTCCACCCTGGCAGAACTGTACTGTGACTCAACTGATTTATAAGAAATTACATGTTATTTCTCAACAGGATGGTATTGAGGAAGTAGGAGGAGTTTATTGATTATTCTACGGTATTTTGAGTTTACTCTAACCTCCCCCACAGAGAGGTCAGAGGTCAGTGTTTGAGCCACAGCCCTAGAAATGTAGTGATTAAGTGTCTTGCTCAAGGACACATTATACATTAGATGCATGACTTTTTCATCTCAAGATTAAAACATTACAAGACTACAATAATTAAATGCAGTAAAATTCAATAACAGAGCTGGAGAAACAAAAAAAACTATGGGTAGGGATAATTTCAAAAAATGTGTTTTAAGAAGTGATTTAAATGTTGAAGGAAGCTTTTTGAAATTCTGCAGCTTTCAAATTCAAACAGCAGGTGGAGGCAGAGTGGTCCTGTAGGTCTGAGGCTGAAAGGCTGACTAGGAAAACCGGGGCAGTGAAGTGTGTGAATGATAAACAAAACTTTTCTTGCACTGCCCTTGAGTAAAGCGGAACACCCTCAACTTTCACTGGCCAACAGTAAAGACAGTATAGTATAGTAAGACAGTAATTAGTTTTCTGCTGACTTATCTTTATTTTATCCCCATTTAGGCTTTTTTAGACTATAAATGATGCTTTTTTTATTCTGCTAAATAAACTCAGTTTAATATAATCATATTTACCTGTTGTGTTGTTTTTCATAAGATAAGTGAGAACTTTGCTGCAGCAGCTGACTGCAGCGGTGCAGGATGTAGAGGCGGACGTGGATCCGTCATGACTAGAAGTCATGACTGTGTTCTTCCACTTAGTGGCGCTATAAGCCTGTGTTTAGCATGGGGTAGTGACAGTTCATCATCCTTTCATGTAGGTACAGTATCATTTACCGAATACTGTGCAGAATCAAAAATGAAACAGAAAACTGTATTTTTTCTAAATTTTCAGCATTTTCAAACCTTAATGATATTCACAGACAGAAACTCTGAACATTCATATCAGACTCTTCGTAGGTCGCCTTTTGTGATATAAAAGGATTGAATTATGGAGGATTGTGTGGTACAATAAAAATAGCACACAAGGTAAAAGAATCAGCCATATTTGTTCGGCACATTGAAAGTTTGCTTTGGCTTTGACCTTTGACCTTTACCTTTACTATGTCTGCTCACAGGAAGTTGCTCCATCATCAGCTCAGTGAAATGAGTAGCAGATACAGTATGTAAATGCATGTGAGGCAACAACTATTTTGCATAAAAAAGATAAGCAATTGACGCGTGAAAAACTTTTTTTTCTCCTTTTTCTGAACAGAGTTTCAGGCTCCACCACCACCACTTCCTCTGCTGTGAAGCCACTGGGTGCAGGTCTTTACTGGAAACCAGTAGCTCTGACTAAAAACCCCACAGTAGTAGAGTACGGTGCACTTGTGGCAGCCGTTACATACCGACATGTTGCACAGTGTGAGACAGTTAACCCCTTAGTGGTGTCAACACGAGAACTGTCACACATTCTCCATCCTGCCAACTGTAACCAGTGGCTATGTCTTACTGGAAACCAGTAGTTTTGACTGAAAATCAGTGTGGTTGCCCAACAAAATCTGACCACAAAATGTGTGTATTACGGGTGTGAGAGAACTGTTATTGCTACAATTCAGACAAGAGCATTTTACTGTCATTGCAATCGATTCAGGAAGAGAGTTTGTTTCAAAGTTCAAATACTGATAACAGACATGAGAGTCTTGCCTATTAAGGTATAAGGTAATGAACATTGTTACTGTTGCTGAAAACACTGTAGTTTCTCTAATTGGGCTGGAAACTAAAAGAGTTCCTGATGGTCTTACTGTACAAATGGTATCTGTCCCAACCTCCACCTACACAGAACAACTCTGCAAGTATTGTAAAACTTCAGCCTTGGATCAGTTTATATTTATTACTTCATGGTCAGACCATTGGGATAGGCCTCAAGATTCTTCCTTGCCACCACCAAGCAAATGTTGCATCTGGAAATGCAAGACCAGTTTTTTTTGTTTTTTTTTTAGCTCTTTCTCTGGGTTTCTGTGGATGGCAGTACTTCCCAACTAGCACATACACTGTATGCAGTACAGTCCTTATGGCTGAAAAAAAAAACAGTCAACAAAAGGTAGAATGGTGGCTGATTGACAAAATCTAATGGCTAATTTGTTGTGCTGTGAGGCACCAGCACCAGCAGCCAAATCTGAAACTTTGAGAAACAGACAGGAATGAAAACATAACTCTCTGCAAGCATAAGTACAGTAACACCCAACAGTTACAAAACAACCACCCACATAAACTGCATGTTCTGCGTGTCATCAACTGAAACATACAGTTAAATTTGGAGTGTGATAAGATAGGAATGTTGCTGACAGACTAGGCTGATGAGCTTGCCTGCAAACCTATTGTACTTTCACTTTACAAAGAAAATAAAAAAAAAGGATAAAAGGTTACAGCTGGCTGCAGGAGCAACAGGTATGCACACACACACACGCTGCACCCACTCAAACAGTGTGAGCACTCTCAAACACTCACAAATAAGCAAACACACTCTGATACACAAGTCAGGGAGAATACAGACATAAACTCTCTTCACACATTCATGCAAAATCCTCTTGTCATGTGAAAATTTCATGAAACAAAAGTTGTGGTTTTCGTGTTTTAACCTCAGTAGAAGGATCTTGCAGCTTCAGGGAACTCACCAACCCTCGGGCTTTCAGAAAGAACTCAAACCCTATTGGCTAATCTGAAACATGCAATACAACGCCTATCAATGACGCCACAAACAGGGCTGGTAGTATTAGTTCCTGAAAAGTCGAGATGTTGAAGATAACTTGTTTAAGCCTGACATGGGTAATATGTCAAAATACAAGTTTGAGGGTGACAGAAGAGGAAGTTTTATTTCTCCCTGTGCTTTAAGTGACGTCCTGTGTGCATTTGCATTAGCGTTCACTATGATGATGGCTGTACTGTACATGAACTCACAACCACACTACAAACAGAAACGCCCTGTCAGTCACTATGTTATCACCATAGTAAAGCCCACACTGACATAGCATGTTCTGACTCATAATTATTTAAAAAGTAGAGCTGCCAACATTGAGCTGCTTTCAAAATCGAGCCATTTTCATGCCAATTGTTTCCTGAATTCAGTATTTCCCCTAAGAATATTCTTCTTGTCAGTGTGAAAAGATTCTAACATTACTTGAACCTGATTTTTTGGCCACTTGGGGGCAGCAGAAACAAGTTGCAAACACATCAATGACATATAATCACCTTTTAAGTTGACATCGTGAACTTGTTAGCGAACTGTTGCTTCTTTACCCATGCAGCATTTACAGAGCAACCTTCATTTAAATTTATGCTTCTGTCCACCTGGTGAATATAAGATCTATATTTGCTCTCTTTTAGTTCTGTTTTTGGTCTCCACTGACTCCTGAGGGAAATATCTGGCTCTTTAGCTGCTAAATGCTCCACCCTGTCTACTAGCTAGTCTACAGCTAACTGTGTCTGTTTGCCATTTTGTACTGAGCAGGTGGTGTACAGTTGATTTTTGGAGTTGTTTTTTTTTTTTTATTCAAATGGATGAAAATCAACATTATAAGAGCGCTGAGAGTGAACCAAAACAGTAAAGTTGCAGTGGGATACTAAACAATGAGCTGAGACTCGCTATAAAGCTCCGTAAACCCGGGGGGAGCAGCAGAACTGCTCATCATGTGATATGTTGGTAATATGAGAAATACAGATTATAATCGCTTTACAGAATAGTTTGACATTTTGAGAATTACGTTGGTTTTCTTGCAGAGAGTTAAATAAAAAGATCAATACTACTTTCACATCTGTCTGTTTAGTATGGAGCTGGAGCAGGAAAACGATTAGCATAGCATAGGATAAGCACTGAAAGCAGGGAGATACCTCGCTCTATGTCCAAATTTCAAAAATACACCTACTAAATAACTGACTGCATCTCATTTCTGAACACAAACAGAAATTTCAAAACTAAAGATAACTGTTAATTTCATCACAAGACCCTAAAACTCTTCACTGAAACTACTACTTCTGGAAATGAAACATAGTAGCTGCTAAGGGAAAATCCAAAGACATAAAGTGTCAATAAAATACATGTTACATCAGTGACTTTATCCTCTGCGGTTTAGAAAAGGTTTCATAAGACCAAATGCAGTGAAAGAGGAGGGACACACAGAGGAACCATACACTCCTTCAACTGTAGTGAGTTTTTGAATCACATCCTTGTGTAGAATCTGATGAGGAAAAAAAATCTAATAATTTCAGGTTAAGGAATTCCAACAGACAACAAGAAGTGTTATTTTTCAATGAATGAGATATATAACTAAACACACTCAATGAAGCACAGATTCCTGTGACAGTGAGATGACTCGAACTAATTTCATTATGTGTGCGTGTATGATGTAAAATCCGCCTTTGTTTTCGTCGCTGCACAAATAGACACAGGCTTTACTTTCATTTATATGAGCTACTGTATCTGTGGTTTGCATCTCACTCTGCAACATGAAGAGCAGCAGTAGCCTCTAAAGGCATCTGCTGACTGCATGCTCAGGGGAGTGAAGTGACTACTGGCTACTGTAGTACAGTCTAAGCCTACACTTTCTAGGCCTTGATACCTTTTCTGTAATTGAACAGACGTTACTGCACACATAGTAGTTTTGTTCAAAGGATCCCACAGTAACTTGGCCTGCTTCTTTTGCTTACATGTTCACATGGTCTAAGGTTGGTGGTGATGGATGACAAAAGTCCCTCAGAGCCACCATTGAGGACCCGTTGGCCTTGGTAATATAATAAAGTTTAATGATATAAAGAGTTTACATTCTGCAATTACACACCTACAGTCTTTCTCACATTTTAAGGTTTATAGCGCTGTTAGCAGCATGGCTGTTGGGATGACAATATCAGTCTGTCGGTCTTCAGTCCAGAAAGATATATCTCAACAGCTTCTACATGTATGCCATTAATTTTTGCACTGACCTTTATGATCTCCAGACGTTGAATCCTACTGACTTTGGTGATCATCTGATTTGTCTTGTAGTGCCACCATGAGGTTCACATTTGTGACATTTTTCAACAACTATTGAATTTTTATTCAACTATTGACTTTGGTATATGACCAAATACCTACAAAACCAATGACTTCCCCTTCATCCGCAGCTGTACTTTGTGTTTCGTGCTAATTGGCAAATGCTAACTATAACGGTTGACATGGTTAGCATTATACCTGCTTAACATCAGCATGTAAGCCTCATCATTGTGGGCATGTTAGCTGACACTAGCATTTAGCTTGAGGGACCTCTACAGCCTCATAGAGCTGCTATAATGTATGTAGACTTGTATAAGGCTAATAAGGATGTTTTTAGAACGAACACCTTAAAACTGACTGATTAAATACATTTTAAAAAGGAATTTTGTTTTTGCCATCAAACCAAATTTCCAGAAACTATAAACAGTTGAATGAATAGCCAAATAATTTTTTGAACAATTCATTTTAATTTAGTGGAGTTGGTTGGTGGTTAGTGAAAATTTTATTAGCTGAGCAGGGCTGGGGCTGAACACAAGAAAGACTCACTGGGGAATCATAAAAAGAACTTAAATATAATTTAAAATGGAACTTTAAATACAACAAAAATGTTCAGATTGTTTGGAAACATACAAAGTGCACGCAAAAGATTCATGAATAATATCCAACATAAATACACATAGAGCCTCAAAATGTGTAGATTCTTTGGAAACAAATACATGACTAATAACTAAAACCTTTCACATGACTCAATTTAAAACCAAAACATATCAATGCCCTGGGCAGGTGCCGAAGGGCACCAGTGCATTCGATGGGGGTGCTAAGAGCATTTTAACCGCAGCTCGTTCCAGGAAATTGTGAAATGTATTAGTGCAATACCCATCAATGCTCTAGCATGTTCTAACTGTGATGATCACTCAATTTGCCATGCTTTCACTTTTCATTGTGGTTAATTTTTGATTGTGGTTGATTGTTGATTATTTAAGTCTAATCTGGTTCATGTTCCTGTTTTTCTCTTTATAAAGTCCTTCAATACACGAAAATGATGATAAATGAACTGAATCTCACCTGCTTGTGAAGGATGAAACTGAACTTGGACTGAACTTCACACCTTTATCTCTCAGCTTTCTCTGCTTCCGGCTGCATCTCCATAGCAACATCTCTGGTGTACATTTCCCCTAATTTGTCTATACGGAGGCACGGCACAGAGCGAGTTTTAATCAGCCAGATCCTGTTCAGACTTTATTTCCATGCTCACTGACTCTCAGCGAAACAGCTGAATATCATAATGATACTAGAGAGGGCATTATTTAGTGTGATCACGGCTACAACACACTTCACCATGGTAAGTAATTCCTAGAGGGCTTAAAGCTTTATACAGCAGGCACATATTTATACACATTGAACAAGGAGAAACAAGGAAGAATTAGAGTGTTAAAAATAGAAATGATAAGTTTTAATTACGATAATTTATGCTAGGCTAGCTGCTTCCTCGAATCTTTACCTGGCCGACTTAAATTAAAATGCAGCCATCATTGAGAATTTTTTTTGTCCGATAAGCAAGTAGTAATTAGAAAAGTTTAGTATTAAGAAAGTGCTTTAAACAATGTGTCAAACCAATAAGTAACACAACAAATAACACCAAAAATGTTACAAGAAAGACATGAAGAGTTTCACTTTTAAATACACATTATTATAAACATGCTTGTTGGGGCTAATAGCATCACTGGTCAATGCTTCACTCGGTGATAACTTTGCCAGCTGCTCAGATTTCAAAACGTATTTTAGACAACACTGTGTTTTGGAGTGACACTGCCCCCTAGTGACATTTCACAAGTTCGACAAGCTACGCCTGAGTGGCTGGTAATGCAAAGTTGTAACTCCAGTGTTGCAACACACACTTATTTAAAATAGGATAGGTTTACAGTTATTCAAGTCTGTCCTAAAACAATAGTCAGGTACCCCTAATTAAAACATTAACCTATGTTTTTAAATCGCTGTGATCATTCCTTCTTTTCATACTGGGCAATAAGAGGTCTTGTCATTTACGGTGTAAATGATGGGAGCCAAAATCCACAGTCCTCCTTCCATGCATAAGTGTATTTGAGAGTTTATTTGAAGCCAATATGAGGCGTCAGCCATCCAGTTTAGTCAAAGTTACTGTGTGTTTAGTGCCAAATTCCCATTTTTTATTACAACTGCACTGCAGCTGAGCAGGAAAACACTGTCCGTCGAGACACAAAGGATTTTTTTCTTTTTACTAAAAAGGCTAAGTGTGAAAGATATCAAGTTCGTTTGACTTACTCAGACGGCTGAGGCCTCATCTTAACTTCTGATAAACAAATATATTTTTGGGGACTGTGGATTTTGGGCCCCTCACGTATAGTGTAAGCAAATTTGGAGGGAAACTTTTAATGGTCAGTATGAACAGGAGTAATGATTAGAGTTTTAATGGTCATATCACCTGACTATAGTTTTAAGATGGACTTGAAAAAGTTTTGTGTCAAGTACAGCTCCACCTTTAATGCTATAGCTAGAATATCGACTAAGGAATCACAGCTGGTTGGGTATAATAATGAGTTATCAGCAAGGCTGGAACACATCTTCCATTTGCAAGTATTTTACATATAATCTGTCATCTTCTGTCACTGCCAAAAATGTGTGATACGATATCGCTGACATCTGGAAAAGTACGAGTGTTTTGCTTCCTCCTGCTAAGCAGCAGACTTAGAGTTGCCTGGGATGCAAAATGGTGCAAATGACAAGAGAAAGTTTATGCTGCTGAGGTCACCGAGAAAGCTGAATGAGGAAATGACTTAGCTGCTGTCTCTATAACACGCACGAGATACATGATCTCAAAGAACAATCCTCTTTACGTAAAGGTTGTATAAATAAAACATGCAAACCTACTCCACTCTATTGTCTCTCTGTCACACATACACACACACACTCCGGCTCTCACACACATACAGTCTCTTCCTCTCGCTCCCTCAAACACACTCAATATTCAAGCTCATATCCGGGTTTGACAGCTCTATACTTCTCAGTCTCCAGCCACATGAATGGAGGAAACAGGGACAGGGAAACCCCACGTCACTCATTATGAAACTCATGCACACAGTACACCACTGCGCAGTGTTCATCTACATCTTTACTTCAAATGGGTCTAAATAGTGGAGAAATGAGGTGGTGCTGGGCACATGAAAGCACTAAAAAGAAAGTTAATAGAAAGTTGGGCTATTTTATCTGGAGGCATCTCTTTAAGTCCTTGCATCCGGCGAACTGAGATATTTCTTAAGAAGTCAAAATAACAGAAAAGTTGTGCATTTATAGAATGTTGTGTCATTACAGGAAAATAATTGACTTGTGTGAACTATCCTCAATGTGGTGATGAGTTCAAATACTGTTGGAAATATCACCGTCGCAGTAAGTTTGAACAGAAAACAAGAATGATGAGATCTTGCACATCAATGAGAAAAATAAAAAGACTAGTTAGACTAAATAAATAAATAAATAAGGTTCACTTACTAGAATTTCTCTGAGCTGTCAACCATGCTTCATTGTCCTTGTCAGTGGAGTGTGGTAACTAAGCCAACCCCATCCGCTTTTTCCACAGCTTTCGACCACAGTATAGATAGTCTACAGGTGAGAGTCAGCAGATAGAGAGTTTTGTTAGTTGACGTCATCTGCTAAAGGAGATTGTGCACTGTGACTGAAAGCTCCGGGGAAATTTCGTAAGTGGGCCTTGAGTTCTGTTTGTTTTTTTTCCTTTTAAAAAAGGTCCAGAATGAACTTTCCCACCTAAAATTAGACTTATTGCCAAAATGCCCTCACGTTAAGAAACTTACATGAAAAAAGCCAAAACAAGTGGCTCGTGTATTTTACCAATTTCATTTTTTTTTTACACTGTCAGACTCAATTGTTAATTTACTTACAGTATTTATTGAATCTTGCTATTTGCACTAGTGCAGGAAGCTTCAGCAGTCTTCTTGCGTCACTTTGGAAAGAAGCGTGTGTGAAATGAATGAAATGTGATGTACATGTAATCAGTACCTGAGCCTCAGAGCTCCTTCTTGACCTTGAAAACAGCAGTCTACAAAACGGTCTCACCTCAAGGTACATCTAGTTGCAATTCTGGAGCTTTCAATAGTATCACACAGTCTTCCTCAGCAGTTTGGTATCTGCGTAGCTGAGATGGCATTGTGGAGGGTTACATTTCTATCTCTATGCCATCGATGTAACGACAACTGGGCAAAGTGCTGAGGAAGATCATGTGATGTAATCAAAAGCTCCAGATAAGCTACTTATTGAACCTTAAGGCAAGATTGTATTGTCAACTAATCACCTCTTGTCTTGTGCAACTGCAGTAAATTGAATCTGGTGAGCCAGGTGTAATAAAATATAGTTTTTTGTCAAATTAAACCCTCATTTATGCGTCTGGTTTTCTCTTTTTTGTTTGAATGCTGCTGTAATTTACAAAATGTAAAAAACAAACATAATCTGTCATGTTGTTCAGTCATATTTTCTTTTGGAAGTCTTCATTTTGATGCATGAGCATGTGGAGTCAGCTTTACACCTGTGAAGTCAATGATTTCCGACGGCACGTGAACGCAGCATCACTTCCAGTGACTCCCCAGGTTTCAACAGTTTGCATTTATCAAATAATTAAGTGACGCCCACTGCATTCTGGTAAAAATCTTTCCAGGAGGTGACGCTCACCACCCAAACTTCACACACTGATAAGATCAGTCTATAAAAAGATCAGAGAAATTCACACAAGAGAGTCACAAGAATATTTTCTGCGGGATAGTATAATAATAACCTGCAGCAGCTCATCTGACGCTCGTTGTGCATTCATGGCTTCAACGCGCACAGAAAAAACTGCGTACAGTGTGCAGTCAAGTCAAAGAAAATTGTTTCAGATCAAGTCATTCAATAACTTTTATAAAAAGTACAAAAGGAAGAGGAAGACCGGGTTACTATCTCTGTCTGACACCGCATACTTCCTTTTATCTTTGCAAAAACCGCCCATTACGCATGAGTGAGCTCTGCACGGCCCTCAATCTTCTTTTAACAGTTCTGCTGTGTCTACTTAAGAGCAAAAGTATTGAAATATCGCTGTGATGTTGCACAAATTCAACCTCAGTGAATGCAGAGCTCTATCAAAGTCAAAAACTGCTTCCTCATTTGGACTTTGAACAGAGCACAGCTGTGAAGTGGAGAGCTTATCTTAGTGTTTTGTGTTTAATTCATAAAAAGAGAGTGAACTCACAGACTTACCCAACATCACAGGCGGTTAGGGGCACACATAGCACGTCTTTTTCTTTCTCTCTCTCTCTCTCTTTTTAAACCTCAGCCAACATTTGCGAGGGCACGCATCTGTATCAGCTCGGCCTGACTCATTTTCTTTCACTATCAAACTTTTGCACTGCGGAATAAAAGTCATCCTGAAAACACATCAAACCATGTGCGCGCTTTCTCTCTCTCTCTCTCTCTCTCTCTCTCTCTCCTCACTAACTTTCTTAATTGAGGCACCAGGGTGCTCCTGTGCAGCTCCACCATTGAAACTGAGCTGTCTGCGAGACTTGCATGTAATACAAATTCGTATTTTTGGTCACACCCACCTCCTGTCAGTCCTCCCTCCCCTCTTTTGCTGCGCTGTGGAGAAGCCTAATTATGAATGGAGTTCTCTGTTTGTCATTTGAGTTTAAGTAGATTACATTCACTGACAGACATAATGTAAATAACAGATACACACCTATCACTGACATTTATGAACAATGGAGGCAGATGAACTCAGACAGTCTGTTTAGCTGTCATTATAGTCATTAACTCATCATGAGCTGCTTCAACAGTAACATACTGCCAGGTCAATTATACAGGAATGTACAAATAAAAATGCAATGCAAAGTGACTAAAATTATGTTTTTATAGGTACAAACAACCAATCAGTTGGATACAATCAAATACAACAGCATCTTCCATGTTTTCAGTTTATGTTGCCAGTGTCAGAAAGGTGATAACTTCATTTTTCACTATGATGGTAGTCATGTGATCATTTCCCCCCCTTCTGAGAGTACAACACACTAAATTGATTACTTATTTCTTAAACTGTATTAAGTTTATTTGACACTGAATCTCATACAACTACGTAAAGTCAATGGATAAAACAAGTACGGTAGTTATCATGTCCCATAAGTGGATGATCGCAGAGGTGTTCTCACAGTGACTAACAAGCTTCAAGGTTCAATTTATTCATCCAAATAAGCCAAAAAACTTTTTTTCAGCTGAGACTAAATTCAAAGAAGAGTCTAAAGCCATGTTATCCACTCTGTGAGGCTGTACTTCGGCACAGCAGTGCTTGGAACTGGCACTGGTTGACATGTTCCTTCGCCTTCGGAGTTTGTTTTGAAACAGCTCCAAAAACGAATCATTTTCAATCACCAGAGAGCAGTTCCGTGCACAGTAAACGCCACTGCATTTGCACAGGAACACAGCTGTTGTACTGTTTTTTATTTTAAAAACTTACAATGTAGTATAAAGTCAAGAGGCCGTGATATGTAGCACAACAAGCTAGCAAAGCTCTGTAAACAGAACCGTGTCCCTGTGCATGTGCAGTGGCATCTGTCTTACATGAACTACTCTCCAGAGACTGAAAACATGAAACAAACCATCCATATGCAGGTATGTTTACCATGTTCATCATCTTAGTGTGTTAGCATCATGCTAATACTTAATGCTATACTACAGCAGGGACCAATGGGAATGTAATTCATTTTGCAGAAACTTGGTCAAACCAAAGTACTGGACACGTTGAAATTTTGACCAGATAATGGCACTAGATGAAATTTACGGGATCACAACGGTTATTACAAGTCATCTTGAGGAAGGGGAGTATGATCATATGTAACAAAGTTCATGGTGGCAAGCCATCCAATAGCTGACGAGCCTTTCACTAAAAAAAAAAAAACACAACCTAATAGCACTAGAAGAAAAGTCAGGGGATCACCAGAGTTATTAGGTTTCATCCTCTGTAGACCATTAGTGTCTGTACAAGATGTCACGGCAATGCATCCAATAGTTTAGGGGCCTTTTCACTAAAAAAAACAACCCACAAACGTCAAAGCAATTGTCTAGTGACACTAGAGGAAAAGTCAGGGGATCACCAAAGGTATTAGGTTTCATCTTCTGCAGACCATCAATATAATATGTCATGGCAATGCACCCTATAGTTGCTGAGATATTTCAGTCTGGACCAAAGCATTGGATTGACCACCTGGATTCACACTGTTAGCATGGCTAAAAGTACAAAGAAAGTGCCTGTAAATCGGTTTCCTACGGGTATATTTTTCTGCATGAGAACCTTACCTGGCTGGTGTTTTCACTGCAGATGGTCTTCAAGTCATTGTTTCCACCCACTTGGAGTCCAAGCAGTGAAAATCAAACCTACATATTTGTAAGACGATACTGTAGCAATTTGTCTCAAAAACAGTTGATATAGAGGCCTGTTCTCATACCAACCTACAAGCTTCAAAGTTCAACTTATTCATCCAAGAGTATCCTGGACATTACAGTGTCAGCACATGCTAATGACAACACAAAACAGACATCACCCATTTAATAAAGCTATAGATTAAGACAACATAAAACTACATTCTGCAATATAAACACTAAAAGAAAAAAACAACAACAAACGATTCAAACAAACAATAAAAAAACATATGTGCAATAACATAACCCACATTGTGCACATGCAAAGGATGCCCTTCTTTTTTCTCCCCTGCAGCTTCATATTAATAATACAGGACATTTATGCAGATATATTAAAAGCTGCCATGCATACACAGGCAGGGAAGTACAGCCCATTTTCATGAACACACACATAGAGAGGAAGTAAAAGCAGAAGTTGTGGCTAAAGCTGGGGTTACTTCCTTGCAGTTTGTTTCATTTTGCTTTTCATGCCTTGCTCAAAGGCAGAAAAACCTGAGCCGTTAAGAGAGGAAAGTGAGTCCTTTTCACTTCTCTGCATGCTTGGAAGTGGTATCCTTGTGTGGTAATTGTTCTCACTTACATTTCAATGGGATGCATATGACCTTTGCCATGTTGACTCACACTTCTGTATTTAACAAAGTGAACCGATATGAACCCTGCCCAATTTCTGCATAAATGCAAAGTGAGAAATTTCCTGTTTAGATTTCCATTTTTTCTCTGAAAGTGCAAACTGTGTGGAAACACCGGAGCTGATGTAACTGATGCTTGTGTTGAGCTGACCTCCCGTAGGGTGAAGAAAAAACGACGTTAGAACAGAGGGAAGTACAGATGTGATGACATGCAAGGATTATGAACTCCATCTATTACAGAAATTTCAAAACATTTGTACCACAAATTACCCCACTGTCATCTACTGATCATTCTGAAAACAAACCGCCGAATTTCTCTGTTTTGTGGACTGAAACTTAAGAGAATAAGGGGTGAAACCAGCACATATTACCCACATCAGTGGTTCCCAACATATAGTAGGAGTTGCAAGATAAATCTAAAGGTTCTTCCAGTGATTTTCTGGGTATTTCTACCTCTTCAAGTCTCTAAAAGATCAAATAAAGTTTAAAAAAATCACTCTTTGAACTGGTAACAACCAGTTAACATGACACATTGACAAGGGGTCACAATATATAATATGAACTACTGTAAGTCTGATCAGACAGGTCTCATTGTCTGATGTGTTCATAAGGCCCTCCTACCTGTTGGTCAAAGTGGTTTTCATATCCAACAAGATAATGCAGACACACCCACTCATACAAAACTTCTGAATCATAAACAAAGTTAGTTTATATTACTTATGGAATAAGTCACAAGAGCAAAGATTTACGATTTAAATGGACACTATAATCACTTATAAAGGTGCAGGTATAGAGTGGGCTGACATACTTTAAAACTAATAATTTACATTACAATAAACATGTCATACTTGAAGTTAACTGTACTTTCTCCACCTTTAATATGGACTGATCTAAAGTGATAACTGTATGTACAAAGCTTTGCACCACTAATGTGTTTCATATTTCCATTTGTCTTTGATTTAGTTTCACATTTTAAAAATCAAAGTCAAACTCTGTTAATCAGTTACTTGTACAATAATTTTCCTAGTTGACTAAATGAGAAAAAGACGTCTGTAAATGTTGACTCTCTGTTTCCGCTGCTATGATGTACTGGAAAGAGAAAGACAACTTCGGAACTCCTTTGAAGTTATAAAGATTCGCTAAGTTTTGACTCCTTGGTGGTCCGCCGTCAGATCAGAGACCTTCGTGGTGTCATCTGTTAAGTTGTTTAGGTCAGGGTTAAAACAAGATTCAATTCAACACTAGATGCTCTTGTGTGTTAAGTTAAGACATGAGAAAAGCCACACAGTCCGAGGGCGTGTTCACTGTGACACACTTTGGCTTATTGTGTAAACAAACAACAGGATTTTTTCCTGGAGGCAGTGCTCTTTTTCCCACAGGCTCAATAGAGACAGGCAGTTATTATAAACACTGGACTCAGCTGTCTGTTTCCCAACACATGCCTCAGTGTCGTCTGGGACAAAACACAACTCTTTCTGTCTTACACAATCTTACATTCTTCTAGGCATTTAAATGTTATCCAGAACCACTTACAATAAATCCAGTTTCAAGGAAGCCTTCTGTGAGTCATGACCACCCCCGTAAGCTGATAAAGGATCGTTGCTCAAGGACACTTAGGCAGGGTGTGTCTGAAAGCAGTTTGGAGGTAGGAAGAATCTGATTGGTTCAGTTAGACCATGGTGGAGCCAAAGAACACTGCTTTTAAGGAGAAAATTAATATTCTAGATAAGCCACCCTTTATAAAGGGATTCACAGGCATTATTCATTAATGCGTTACAATGTTGTACAGATGATTTATAAGCCATTAAATAAGAATATCGTTTCGGTTGCCAGGTTGTAGAAAATCCTCCTCCAGTACCAAACTTGCTTTGTCTTTTTAGCTCGTTAGTTCATCAGAAAGACCCTCCAATGGGCTGTTTGATTGCTTACTTTCTGGAAAAAAGCTGCAAGGCAACTGGACGTAGATCCATTTATAAACAGCTTCTTAACATTTTTACAGCTGCAGACTACAAGAACCCTTTGATTGATTTAGCACTTAATTAGGAACACCTGTGCAATCAAATGCAATCCAAAGCAACAGCTCTGCCATATATTCTACTTTTACAAATTGAAAAGTGTTCCTAATATTTTGTCAACATCATTAACATACATGAATGTGGCAAAATATTGGGAACAATTTTCAACATGATGCACTCCAATTCGCCACCACCCACTACGACCTCAATAATAAACATAAAGTAGAATTATAACTTTTCTGACAATGTCAACAAAAACTGCTTCGACATACTTCGCAGAAGTAGAATTCATAGCAGAGCTGCTGTATTGGATTGCATTAGATTGCACAGGTGTTCCTAATAAAGTGTTTGGTAAGTGTATAACAGCAGGCGACTGACAGTTTTGCTGATTATATTGTCAGAAATTCTGAAAAATCAAGAACCATTATTAACGACTTATTAACAGTTATAACTGCAGTTTTGATGGCTTTTTAGAAAGTGAGAAACATGGGAACCTTTATTAATGACATTTCACTTCAATTGAGTCAGGAGATCATTAAAAATCTTTGGGATTTGTCATTTAAGGACCATGAATGTCACTTGAGAACACTGCAAAATTTTAAGGCAAACCGAACAACAGTGGTGGAGAAAGACGATCACTGTCAATGGGCTGTCGTCATCAACCCTTGAGCTTCTCTGCTAGTGAGGCTAAAAGGCCACAACGTGTCTTGGTTCTATTGGTGGAACTCGTTCTTCCTCTTTGATATACTGTATATTATTTATACAGTATTTGCTTCCTCCTCTCTTGTAAATGTTTCTAAGATTCAGGTTGCTGTTTTGTCTGGTGCCCATATACAATCGGGACTGCTTCCAGTCAGGATCGAGATATCCTGAAGACACATTTCACAGGAACTCATCGTCACCACTGTTCCTGAACGCCACAAACACGTCTTAAATGAGTCAAGTCCATATAAAAAAAAGTGTTCTCTGTTTAAGTGTTTTTGCGTGTTATCGGCTGGTATTTTTAATTCAGTAGAGCAAAGGTAATGAAATAAAGTCTCAGCTTAATTATCCCCACCAGGTATCAAAACAGGCAAATGCTTCTTTTCGTGAGAGGAGAAATTGAGTGTTAAGACCTGGAGACACGTTTTATGAACAGGCATGTGTACCCGCAAGCAAACTGCATCTTGTAATCAGCTGCAGCACTAAATTACTTTCAGACAACAAGACATGGCCTCAGACGAAGTGTCTCACAGGCCACACGAAGCATCGCCAGAGAGGATCTGACTCTTCTTTTTCTACCGTTTCCTTATAACGTACTGGAACCCTGCGGCATTACAACAGCAGGGACACAAGCAACTCATTCAAGTCCAGGAAAGAAGATCAGCCTTTCAGTGGAGAAACCAGGACTATTAAAACCACAAGGCTTTGATCATCTTAAAAACACACCAAGACAACGACAGGCTGCCCCAGTTCCTGTTGGCCCTGGACTCTCAGTTTACTCGTTAATGTCATGTGACACTTCCCTGGAATGTTTGTTAAGACATGTTGACTGAAACAACACGTGTTTCCAGGAAACAGCACACTCATCAAGCCCCGGCTGTGATACTGGACAACCAGTTAAATATTATACTACATGGGTAGCATGTTGGCATAGTGAGCAGAAAGGTCAATGAAAGTGGCAGGGGTCCTGCTGATGAGATCCGTTTAATTTGTGGAGGGCTGCAACTAACGATTATTTTCATTTTCTATTAATGTGTTGATTATTTTCTAGATTCATTCTTCTTAATAAAACGTTTGAAAGCGGTGAACAATGTCGATTCTCAGAGCCCAAGATGACATCCTCAAAATGTCTCGTTTTGTCTCGTCTAACTGCACACAACTCAAAGAAATTCTGTTTATCATAGAAAACTGAAGAAACCAGACAACTTTCACATTTGAGAAGCTGAAAAATGAGAATTTTGACTGTTCTTCTGAAAAAATGACTCAAAATGAATCAATTATCAAAATGGTAGTGATTAATATAACATTTGGCAACTAATCAATTAATCGACTCGTCATTGCAACTCTAAATTTGTGTTTAGTGCAACATTTTGGAGCATTAAAGAGACATTAATTGATTTTGAGGATTTTTCTGGAACAGTAGAATAAACCAACATTAACTATTATTGCTTTAAAAAGTTGGCGTTGCAAAGATGTTAGTAAACAGCTGCCTATTGTCTCATCCAGCCGACACAGAGCAACATTTGGAGTTGTGTCTCTGGCTGCTTGAAGAAAATGTAAGTCCAATATTTACCTCTGTTTTGGTATCCACCATAGACTGTATAAAAATATGGACATAGTTACCTTGACGTCACCCTTTGGTTTCTGAAGAGCAGCTGTGAAGCCCAAAGTGAGCTGCTCCGGCCTTTGCCATCTTAGCAGTACGTGACACTGCCTAACATCCAGCCAATCAAAACTGGGCAAAGAGGCGGGCCGAATGGCTGAAACAAGCCACCTAGTGGCTGGTGGACCTGTCACTCAAAGCAGCCATGTCTGTCATTATGCATAACTTTACAGCTTAATAAAATTTAACTGAGTTATAAAAAAAATTCACCCCCTGTACAGTTGTCATGAAAGGGTAAATTAATTTTAGAGACCAAATCCATTTTTTGTACCAGTGAAGTTGGGCATTTTAACATGAAAGTCTATGGGGAATGACTTGCTTTTGGAGCCAGCCTTAAGTGGCCATTCAAGGAACTACAGGAACTGTTTTTGGCACTTCCGCATTGGCTTACAGCCGCTTGCCATTTTACAGGTTGCCGCTTGGTCTCCACCTACTGCTAGGTTAAAAATCTGGTTCTTTAGCTGCCAAATGCTTCACAGTGTTCACCAGCTCACTTTGTCTGTCTGCTGTCTGAAGCTGGTACTTTTTTTTTTTTTTTCTTTTCTTTTTCCTCGCTGAAAGCAGCTGACTGCAGCATCTGCAACAAACCAAAAACCAAAAACCAAAAACAATGAGCTAAAAAGCACTTCAACGCTTTGCAGGTTTGTCACTGCAAGAGAACCCTTTCACATTACACAGTCATTTGAGACATTGTTAAGGGTAGCTTTAATTACTGAATTATTTGTAATATACTGGTATGATGTCTTTGAGCAACAATTTACCAGTTAATTAAACAGTCAATGAATTATACCTTTTAATTTCAACAGAACAAACTCAACACATCATGGGCTCTGGGAATTTGCAAAGGGCATTCTTTTTTTTTTTTTTTTTTTTTTTTTAACATGTTTACAGGCTTATGTTTTGTTGTCTTATGTTTTTTTAATAGAGAGCTGCTGACATCTGGGTACATATGTCATCTGCTTGTCCATAGCAACACAAGCAACAACCCCCCAACTCTCATTAAATTTTTATTCAAATATTGCTAAATCTTGATTGGTGCACCAAAGTACATGACGTCACCTTTTTCCCAAGTGGGTCCCACCCCTCTTCAAACCAGTGAAAAGAAGCACAGACGAAAACAGAAATACAGAAATCTATAAATGGGAAATAACCAAAGGTTTGGCAGAAAATGGTGCGTTCATGTAGAACCTTGTAATAAGAAGCTGAATGAGATTTCAGGCGCTTTAAATTCTTCAACCACCACTTTGATTTTGGTTTTGCTGAGCACAGTAACAGGAATATTATTACAATGTCTCTCATGTAAAAAGGGATACACATCTCAGCTGTCACGTACAACAGAAAATATACAGAAAAGAGAGCCTGACTGATGAGGAAACATAGCTTTGGTTTTAACTTGGAGCCTCAAATGGACTTCCAAACGACTCCGAGTGCTGATAAAAGCCAGGAAGCATGTCAGAAAAACATAACAAAAATAACCACAAATGGCCTCTTGTGGCAAAATCCCCCCCAAAACAATCAAAACCCAGGTAGGTGTGGGTCTGAAAGTTTCTTCTCCACTATAAAAAGAATGTGAATCATGTCTGGTTGCTATTTTTGGGCCTTTTCCAAGGTTAAAATCCTAAGAAAACCCTTCAGAGAAGCTTTTGTTAAATGTGTTGTTCAGCAGGAAGCACATAGGCGTTTAGACGTGGGTGGACCAGCAAATTCAGTTCTTAACAGATGCCTTGAATCCTGTTTTATCCACCCAAACCGGCAGAATTAGCCTCAGTATGAGGAAGAGCGCAGACTCCCAACAGATAGAAAGGACGCTTATTGGCTCATCATTATAACCTGCTTTGGTGCGGCCAATTATTACCTATAACTAATGAGAAGTTTTCCCTCATGAAATCATGGAAATTACTGCCATTTGTTTACTTTGAGTTGGGTGAATGAACCCTCAGAAAACATCCATCTTACCTCATTCCACACACACAACAACAAAAAAAAAAAATCAAGAGGTATACAAACAAATTCTTCCTTCTTAAGAGTTTGATGAGAGTGTGAGCAGCTGCTCTATGTGTTGCAGCTCTGTGAGGAGGGTGTGGACCACTTGTTTGTTCGGATGTTTTCCATTTGCTCTGGAATGTTCTCAGAGCTGTTGGTTAGCAATGATCTAAGACTCTGCACAGCCTCCCACACACTAACTACACTGACATTAGAGTTTCCATACACTCAAAATTAAAGACTTTTTATAGATTTTAAAGGCTTATGTTTGGTGAAATCCAGGTGGCTAAACATGCCTTTAATCAAAACCAGACACCATTTATCTTTTTTTCAAGCAAGTCTGAGAGTCATGTTTTCATTTTCTGTTTGGTAAAATCTTAATAAGTTCGACGGCTCTGGCTGAAAATCTAATGGGGCAGATAGGCATCAGCCCAAGGAACGGTCCATTAAATTTTGGTGACGATCTTGCACTTTCAGCATCAGATAGTTTTAGGCATTTATGCTGCGTTCATGAGCTGGTAGGAAAGTCCCACAATTCTTGGTTTCAAAGTTTGAGACTGAAAATCCAACAGTATCATATAACTTCTCGAATATGAAGAAGAAACAACCCCAACTCTGTGGATAAAATTACTTTCCACTAGCAATCGTGTCTATTTATGTTATCCCTCGGTATGTGTTGGTATGTGCTGCTGCTGCTGACTGTTTTTCATGAACTTTTAGAATTTTAATTTGACCACTCAGATTACTTTTATCGTCTTGTTAACGTTCTCTTCAAACACAGCAGCACTCAGTCGGCGGTTAGTTTTTGACTACCTTCGTGGTCATTAACATGTGCGATCATAAAAAACAGTCTGACTTTTTAAAAGTTTCAAGTGACAAAACAGGTTTTCTGAACAAATCATCCAAACGGATTTGTCTTGTTGTGAACGCACAAAGCTAACTAGTCTCAGATTGCCCTTTCGTTTAAACACCTGCATAATATCTGCTGATATCTGTTAAATTTAATCACCACTGCCCTGCAGTGATGTGGCAGCTATCCACCCAGCCTGTTTTCTCTCAATTTTAATTCTTTTGTGAGGCAAAATAAAAGCCCTTTGCTTTTAATCTCCCCAAACAAAATGTGTGTTTGTGTTATTTGCATTCTTTCCAACCAGTGTTGTTTTTTGTTTTTTTTTACATCACACTTCAAAAAGTCTCAACAAAATTGAACAATAGAGGCTGACGGCTTGATCAGAGGCCTCTGGAGATAATGACTGTATCAGAGCTGTCGTAGAGAATCACAAAGCAATTGAAAGGCATCATTTGGTTTATTTAACTCATTAACCAACCAGAGTCAAAGACACATAAGCAAAGCCAACTGTTTTTCCACTAAGTGCAAAAGTAGAGTGAATTAATGCAGTCTTATTTAAGGGACATTGTTCTATTACAGAAATACCAGTGGAAGATTTGGAGACTCTTTTCATGTGGGGAACCACCCAAAAAACAAACCCACAGCCCTTTTTGATCCTCGACTCAATTTAAAAAGAACTTCATCTTGATTTCAGGGATGCAACATTGGCAACAAAACAATCAGATCTGTGTTCAAATAAAAAAGAACAACACATGATAAACAACTCTGTAAGAAGGATGACCAGTTTCAGCCAACGAGAGAATACAGCGATACAAACAAACAAAAAACAAAAAAATACAGCGTTGTTCTGTGTCAGTGGTTTGAATGCCTCAGCTGGTCTGTGTCAGAAATCTAAAATGATTCCAAGGAAATGCATCTGTACTTTCTGAAAGATTTCCCTCAAACTAGTGGAGTTAGAAAAAAAAACCCAACACAACTAAAGACATAACAAAAGGCAGTTGACATCCTGGTTTACACAAAAGCTGGCTGACTGAGCGTTATATCGAGACGCAAAATAAACCACAGTAATCGTCAAGTGTGCAGGTTCTATTTTATTCTCTTGCCATAGTTTTCTCATCCTCTCAACACAATGGCCTGAACTCAGGAGAGCCCTCACAGGCAGCAGGGACACTGGTACAACTACAGCCGACTGCATTCGTGTTGTACTGACCAGTCCTTTCTGTCCTTGTTTGTCGGTGTAGAAAAGTTGGCTGTGGCTCGACTTATAGGCATCAAAACAGTCCTTATTCTGGATTTATTGTACCACAAAAATGGCACGAGTACTGCGTCGTCATTGCAGCCTAAACTTTCTTTATGTTGTAAAAAAAACTAAATAGAAATATTATGTTACAAAACTTTAATATTAGTTATTCCATTTTCTAGAGGCTGAGAAGGGGAAAGTCTGTATGTTCAACATTTCTTCTCAGAGGCAGCCGGGTCGTAGTGAGGCAATAAGACGCAAGACGACGTCTTACGGTGACATCTTGTCCCACATGATGCGCACACCCGCGGGTGTTACAGGTAGAAATCAGCCGTCTGTCCTACCTGTGCTGGCAGTGGGAACGTAAGGCTGTGAACTGCGTCTATCACAGGTTACCAGCCAGTTGACTAGTAACTGAGCGTGGGGCTTAGTATGCTTGCAAAGGGAAGCCTGGCAGGGTCTGTGGTCCAGCTGCAGAGCCCAGCAGGATGGGTACCAGCCTCAGCAGGTCTCTGAGAGGAATGCCCAACCGGCTGCTACGTGATAATAAATCCCCGAGTGAAGTGCAGCCTGCAAGGAGAGAAGATAAACAGGTATATGTTACTGTCACAAGTGAGCAATGAAACTGTAACTGGTTTGGTGTTTTTCTGTAGGGAATATTGTAGGATGTTGTCTCAATCATGTCATTTCATGAGAGCAGGTCTATAATCAACGAGATTTAAAACGGCATGATGGATTTAAATGCCTTCTGTTTTGTGTATAGACAGTATTTGCATACAAAGGCAATTCAACCATAAACAGGTGCAGCTTTTCGTGTTTAGTTTAATGTACAAATGTGTTTGTTTTACCCTCCAGCTGTGCATGTGTGTTCCTGAGGCAGGGGATGGAGCGGTACACCAGGAAGCAGGCCAACATGATGGACTGGGCGTTCTTAGAGAGGGCCTCACCCCTCATGTAGGACCTCAGCACTGAACTATTGTCTAGAAGAGCAAGCACACACAAAGCATACAGGTGTTATTACTTTGGGTGTTTTTTATGTAACGGGTGTACTTAGAGCTACATTAAATTCACCTGGACACAAACACAAAACATATTTTTTTTATTTAAATATTTCTGATTGAACTTAAGATAAAGGAAAGCAGACAGGATGGCACTGACACACTGTAAGATGCAACATTATGTGATCAACCGTTTTATCTGTATTGTGAGTTTTAGTGATTTGAGGAACAATGTCTATTATATTTGGCCTTAAAACCATCTACTAACATTTATTTGCTCACATTCTGCTACATTTCTGTACTGTGGACTCAGGCTGCAACCAATTATTTTTTTCATTATAGATAAATCTGACAATTATTCTCTCGATTAATAATTTCTCCAAAAATAGTGAAAAATGTTCATTGCAGTTTCCCATAATCCAATGACGTCTTTGTTCAACCAACAGTCAGAAACTAAAAGATTTTCAGACAAGAAAAGCAGCAACTCCTCACATCTGAGGAACCAGCAAATATTAAATATAAAAAAAAAATACTAAAATGAGTATTACAGTAGTTGCAGATTAATTTTCTGTTGATCAACTAATTGATTAAGTGACTAATCTTTGCAGCTCTGCTGTGGATCATGGGTTAAGAAAAATGATCCCAGTCTGTAATTAAGCAATATCTGATGACTGGTTGTGGTATATTGTGATCACAGTATATCATAGCTGAGGGGCGTTGTTTTTGACAACACCCTTCCCTAAATTGAACTTAAATAAACTGTTAAACTAATGTTCAAGCTAGTCAGTGATCTAAAAGAGTTCATTTATTCACATTAATTTGAACCTTCCCATTATTTGTTGGAAAAACTGTCCAGTGTCACTGGGGTGATGTTGCAAAGTGTTTGCAGTCACGTTCGGCCTACTCATTTTGTTAGGGGATGCATTGCTGGGTGTGGTGAGGATGCTGCTCCACTTTCTACAGACACCGAGCTTCAGTCACTAATAGTTCTGGAGAGAGCTCTCACATTTGTGCCCGTTTACTGACATTACCCAAAAGCTTTTGCAGCTCTGCGTCGTTCCTGCTTGCTTACAGATTGCAACATTGTAACGATAGCCGTGGTGTGATAATTAAAAATAGTAAAAGGACATTAAATGTCATAACCGTAGCATACGCTCATTACGCCACAGCTATCAACCAATCAGATCAAGTGATTTTAACTTCTCGTTTTTTTTTTTTATAAAGACACATATTTCATTCATGGATGAGTTCCAGAGAAAAGTAACATTCCTGACACATGAGGTCTAGTACTGTAGTTCGGTTTCCCTTTGAACAGTCTGCCAGAGCCAAGATGCTTCATGAACACAAGACTGAAGGCCTGTTTCAACTGTTCTTCTGTTGTACATGATCGCAGTCTGGTCTGACTACTTCACCTGTTTCCCACGCCTCTCCGTGTGATATTATTACTGTGTGTGTGTGTGTGTGTGTGTGTGTGTGTGTGCATGCACGAGTGGTGGAATGTGTGTTTGTTTGAGTGTATACACAGTCTGTTTAACTTCTAAACTATGACATTATTATGCTACACCCTGCACTACAAAACAAGCTGAAACACATCCAGCTTGTGAAATGCTCAAACGGTGACACTGCTGCTCTGTGAAGCCAAAATGTACTTTTTTTATCTTATGTGGTTGAGGTGAAAATAAAATGAAACAGAGAAGTGATGCTTGGAGAAATACATTCAGTGTAATTTTGTTCCTAAAACAAGCAAACATTTAAATACAGTAACAATCGTATCTGTCCATTAAGTTTGCTGTTCATCAATAAATAAAGTAGACTAGTTTATCAACTGGGCAACAGAAAAAAAGTTTTTTTGCAGGACACTGGTTGTTGTTTTAAGTGGAACCAGTTTCAAGGGTAATGCTGGTGATTTCCTATATTTTTCTGTTGTCAACAAATCTCTGTGTGAGGCCAAACCAACAATGAATTGATCCTTTTAAGTATTTTGTGTGTGTATTCAAAGCCTGATATATCTTATTCCTCTGTGCTGTAGACATCTGTTGTTGTCCATTTGCCAAAAACTATAAAAACACGTCAGTGAGCCACACCATGGCATTGGGTGTAGGGATGGGAACTGAAAACCAGTTCCAAATTAGAGCTGAATCCAAAATGCCAAGAATCAGGTACCCATTAAAAATTTGAATTTCAGTTCTGCTTATCAGTTCCTAAACAAATGGAACTGTAAAAGGGCATTAAGCGTCACAGCCGTTGCATACCCCCATTATACCGCATCATCCAATCAGATTGCAAGATTTGAACTACCCATTTTTATAAAGACCCATATTTCATTCATGGATGGAAAAAAGTAACATTCCTGATACTTGAGGTCAAGTTACTGTAGTTTGGTTTTCCTTTGAACAGTCTGCCAGAGCCAAGAGGCTTCATGAACACCCGTGTTTCCTGTGGAACAAGACGTTTGCCAAGGGGGCAATTTGAACCAGGGTTGGGGGTGGGTGGGGGGGGCCCTCCAACCCTAGTTGAGTTTCGGTTCTGCTTATCAGTTCCTAACCACAATAACCCTTCATTATTACTGACATATCATATCTGCCAGGACATGTCCACACAGCATGTCAATTTGTTTAGATATCAGCATGCATGGCTAACGTCACGTCAGTGGTGAAAGATGCACTGTGATAAACGCTTCAGTTTATTAGAAAGAAAGACGAGGAGGCAAAGTGCAATGCATGTGGGAAACTAATTAGCTGTAGGTCCGGTCGCATATCAAATTTGACCTGCCATGTTTATACAGTTCAAGTTCAGTACAGTTCAATTCATCTCAAAGAACAAAGACAATAAAAACAAAAAGCTAGCAAGATAACCAACTGACTAACTGTTTCAGCTCTGGTGCAATCCATCCGTCTAATATCAATGATTGTGAGTTGAAATGTCTTTATTAAATTGAATCTCTCTTATTAATTTCTGTGCTTAATTAAAGAAACTGTTTTAGTTGATAAATAACTCCTGCTGCTCCCTCTCACCCCTCCTCACCTTTGAGCCAGCTGTCCAGCGCCACATCCACTATGTTCTTCATGACGGGCAGAAACTCAGAGGTGAGCAGGGCATCGTGGCGGTTAGCGGGACCCCGCAGGACCCTGCTGTCCCACAACTCCACCACCAGACGCATCTGCCACAGGGGGAAGGTCTGGAGAAGGTCACCTCGACGCAGAGCGCCCACCGCCTGAAACGGACAACGGCATGGTTCAAACATACCTTAAATCAGTCAGTGTTGATTTTGATCTGGGACTTTTGACAATTGTCTTTTTTTTTAATGGTTGTTGTGTTGTTATAGCAACAGTTAATGCTGAAACATTACAGAACGAGAACCATCAGACTTCACTGCTGTGCATTTCAACTGATTTTCACTAAGGCTAAAATTAAATCCCGTTATCCACAAATTGCACAAAGTTTACATTAGTGCCAATCGTTCTCCAAAGCATACCAAGTTTTTAAAATTGATTTGCTATTTTGAATTCGTTGGTTTCAGTTCAATTATGAACTCTCAAATAAACACGGAGACCGAAAACTAACTCGAGATAGGTAATCTATGGGAGCGAACATTTCATTTCACCGCCTTATTTAAGCTTTTGGCAATTTTACACAATTACATCTACATTTCTTGGCAATGCAATTGCACAATAAATGCTAAAACAGTGACAAGTAAGAGTCAGGAGGACAGAGTCATCATCACTCAGCTCATTTATTGTGTGTGGATGTATTTGTGTTACCTGCTCGATAGCGATGTACGTGGGCAGCATCTCTGGACACTCCTGCGTCACACATTCGTACAGCATTGCCGAGAACAACACCAGAGTGTCCTCTCTCTGCAAACACAACAGAGTGAATGAGTGTGTTTATGAGTGTTAACTGAATATAACCACAGACAGGTTGATGCATAAATGACACGGTCTCTCTTAAACAAACATTTTTGACAACATTTAAATCGTTCCATGACAGCAGTAAAAGCTCAAACGCTCTCTCCTTAACACATTTACCAATCATCCTCCTTTTCTGTTGTGTTTTTAGTGTGTTACAGTTTCTGAAGGTCTTGATAATGATCAATTTTACTCTTTCAGATCTATGTTTATCTTGCATTTCGATAAAGGGGAGGGTGAAATTCTGAAACTTTTCGCAATTCTCCATTGGCCCACATGTCATGCGAGTCAGATGCAGATCTTGGGGGGGAATTTACAAGCATCTCTGTTAAATTTCTTCTCCTTTTGTGTGTGAGAGTTTCTACTTCAAGTATTTTTTTGGCATTTCAGTGAGAACACAAGCATGCAGTGAGGGTGTTAACGTGTGCTTTTAGTTTGTGCTACTTATACACATGACGACTGATGTGATTTGGAGGGTTTTGTAAATGAAATGAAGGAATCAAAATGTACATGTAATAGTGTCAAACGGGGGAAATCATCAAAACTGTACATTGGATAAGGCCTAGCTCATGACTCCTCATCTTTTCAAGTCACAGAAACCTAGTTAAGTGAGCTGTAAACAGCAATCACAGGGTTTCCATCAGAACAAACTAATCCTAGCACAGACAGTGATAAAGCTGAGGCAGAGACATATTTGGAAAAAAAAAAGTGTACACTGATTAAAAACCAAATCATACGCTTCCAAAGCCGTTTTCACAAACCTGTAAGGACTAGGAGAAATATGCAGTCAAACGGGCAACTTGTACATTCAGATCTAGACGTGGAGATATTTCACACCACATTAAAACCCAGACGGCAACAAATCTCGCAATTAACCTGCCAGAAAACACAACGTCCTCAATTTAAAAACAAAGAAAATATTCACATTCAATAAACAAGAATAAGTAGAGGGGAAAAAGGGGTAGGCAGAGCTGGTATGATTGGACTGATGAGAACAGATAAACAGCAAAGAAATCTCTTCCTGTTGTCGTTAAATTCAATTACAGAATGTTACGCTGCAAAATGACTACTTCCCTTTCAATTCAGTGTGCAAACTGAAACCACTGACCTCTGTGCAATCCAACCAATTAACCTGAGGCCGTGATGAAGGGGCCTCTTTACTCAGAAAATAGGAGTCAAGCTATTCTTAAGCAGATTGAGCATCAGTCATGATAATCTATACAATCTTTTTTAAGTATGTAACTCAATTTAAAATTGGCCTGTGTATGACACATGCTATACATATAAAGTCATCTTGCTTTAAGTCTGACAAAATCTGCCACTTCACACCTCATTTAAGGCTTTTCCCCCCCTTGAATCTCGTTTATGAATCTTTTTTTAGTTCTCAGCAGCATGGCTCTATGGATGGCGCCACTGTGGTCCAAACTGAAATATCACAACAACTATTGAGCAGATTGCTATGAAATATTGTGCAGACGTTCACGGTCCCCAGAGGATGAATCCTGATGACTTTGATGATGATCTCCTATTTTCCTGTAGCACCACCAACTATGGTTTGGACAGAAATATCTCAAAAAATATTGGATGGATTGCCATGAAATTGGGTACAGACATTAAGTTTCCCATCTGGATGAATTATAAGAATCCAACTTGACATCCTCAGGTCAAAAGCTTCAATATTTTGCTACACACAAAACTAAGATGGCGAACATTGTACCTGCCAATCAGCAGCATGTGCCAAAGTAAAGCCTCAGTGAGCTGCATGGCTGTAGACTCTTAGCTTTGTTGACATTTTGAGTCAAAGTCACGGTTGAACGTCTTTCTCAAAATCTTCCCAGCATTTCTATGAAGACCACATACATTGCTGAACCTTTGAAACTTGTTTTGCATGTGCTTCTCTCTTATAAGTAAGTGTCAGTTCATTTAACATGATGTAGCACAATCAATCACTGTATGTAAACAAAACACAGACAGAGAGTCTGGTCAACAATTCACATTTGCTTTTATGTCTACTGAAGGATGACATGGTTGTTTGTTGAGTTAGTTTCACTCCATAGTGCAAGATCTTACATTGATGTTGTGTATTACAGATACATTCAACACGATTGCATGCATGTTAGTATTTTCATGTTATTCAGGAAAGCAAATCATGTCATATATCAAACACTGATACATATGGCCAGCATTAACATTTACTATAATTGGAACATGCATTTTTCCTGATTATTAGGGGAATATTATTAACAATATTGCAGTTATTATTACAGTTACAGTTAGCCAGGACACATGATCCGTACCAACTGACAGTTTCCATAGTTTTGTTTACATAGCTTACGTAGCTATTAGGGTGCTAATAAAAACTACCCTGAAGAAGAACTGAATCAGGATACACGATATGTGAAATGCTTGGTGTATGTTAAAAAGGCATATTTTGATTTTAACAAAAACAACCAACATGTTCGGGTGTTTCCCCCTGTTTTCCACCAGCTGGCTGGGAGGAAAGAAGCAGAGTGTCAGCAAAGCAGATAGTTTCTGCGCCGATAGCTCGACAAACCACAAAACAATAAAAAACTAGTGCTGTTCAAAGTGTGAATTACTTGCTCGGTTTCCATCGTGGTGCTGATATAACTTTCCTTTTTGTGTCTTTCCATTACTGAACCTCCAGGAACTAAAAACGTGACTCCTTCCTGATTCGTTAATGTTTTTCTAAAAAGGCAAAACTGTTTCATTTCCACTAGTTAGACTGAAGCCAAAGAGGTACAATAAAGCTATAAAATATACTCTCTAAGACTTCCCCGTTTTTTGCTGTCTAGACAAAATCCTACAAAAATAAATTGCTTCCTTGAAATCTCATAACAATTGGGAACCTGGTGAGTGAGTAAACTGATAATATTACATGAAGTGATTTATTTTTACCTGTTGTTTATGTTATAAAATAAACACATATGGCCCAAAATCAAGCAGCTACCCATAATTCACTTCAGAGCTGGCATCTTTTAAGCTAAGATAAAGAACAAATGACCATATAACACGTTGTTGAGGACCGGTAGTGCTGACAACAGATTTATTACTTATGATTAGACAAACAAGCCAAAGGCTCTCTCATATTCATCCAGGAAAGTAAAATAACTGCAAATAACTTGGATAATGGAGTAAACCTGGCTTCAGATTTCTGTGTGTTAAACTCACGTGTTTCATCCCTTCAGATGATTTACAGAAGAACTCTGCGAAGGAGACCAGAGCAGGCTCAGAGGTGAATGTAGAGATGGCTTCAGGCTGTAGAAACACACACAGGGGAAACTGTGTAATTATTTAGATTTTGAGACAAACGCATACAAGGAAATACAGCAGGATGCAAATGACAGGCAGAGTAAATAGACACTTTTTTGTATAAAACCCAAAGGAATTGAGATGAATGACAAAAACCCTCCAGAGCTGCAAGTGTATTGACAGCATAGACGGAGGCCATCAGGAAACCAGTAATGGTCTGTCAACCACACAGCTGCCTGCTGAACCTGTAGTGACAACCTGTCTAGACTGGACACCGTAGCAACCACTAGGGAGGAGGTCAACTCAATTCCATTCACGTCTATTTATAGCCTGTTGTTGGTGCAGACTCATTTCTTAAAATGTGTCGTCTGTTTCAAACCCAGTTATTAAAAGGAAAACGTACAAGAGGCAAACTAAAACCCTGAGAGATCTGAATTGAGACATCTGAATTCTGCCAACATGTCAGGTAATTTCCAGCAGCTACGATGCAGCTTGACCGCAGAAAATGTTCCGATGTAAAACATCCACAGCAAAAAGGGTGTTTAGTCATCATACAGCGAGAAATCCATAGTAGAAAAAAAAAAAAAAAAACACAGACACAAATTTCTACACCCACAGCATTCTGAAAGCTGTGGAAAACCACTAACAAAAGGTATTTGATGCAGGTGTTGGAAAGGTCGATTTGTCAAAAACACATCTGAGTAAGTCTTAGAATGACCTGAACATTAGACATCTGCAAAACCTGAACCTGAAAGCCATGGCCAAGTTCTCTCAGCTGACAGACATCAAGGGAAACAAGACAGTTTGTTTGTATGTGGTGCAAAATGAATTGAAAATGTGTCTGCACGCACTGAAAACTATTCAGTTTGAATGGAAAATTTGCACTTGTCCTGCGCAGCATGACATCAAGAGAGACAATAATAAGGGCTGAAGGAAGAAAGAGAGGAAAAAAAAAACTGCTGTTCTTGGAAGTTTTGACATCAGATTGAAATCACATAAAGCAAAAACACAGTCCACACTCACGGTATTATTACTCACTATTTACTACTATTTCTTCAGTGTCAGTGAATGCAAATAGACACGGCTACAAAAACAAATGTGTACACATAAAGAAAGACAAAAAAAATATGATTTACATTCAGTCTGTACACACTCAAGATCAATCAGCTCAACAGGAACCTTCTGGCGATGCTTGTTGACATTTGCTATATACATTACATCTTTATGAGTTTACCTTGAAGGCTCTGACTCCAGAGTTGCGATGGTTGACGCTGGAGGCCAGCAGGCTCTTCCAGCCCTGAGGGTCGTCTTTGTAGGGCAACTGGCCAGCTCTTAGTTTCACATACAACACTCCATCTCTGGACAAGATGGACCTGAGGGAGAGAAAGAGAGAGATTGTCCTTTAAATCAGTCGACCAAATCAATAAATGAGAGCAGAGCTTCACTTGTGGATTCCACTAATCCATCTGTGTCATGAGAAGACGAGGGTGATTATAATTTTCTCTAACTGCATTTTTAGTGGTTTTCATTTGAGTTACTGCCTTTAAACCTCTGCTTACATTTTAAAGAGATGCTGTACTTACTTCAGATGTTGCGTTTCTCTGCTCAGGTCTACAGACAGTTCCCAGTAACGTGGCCCCTTCACCTTTACCTGCAGTAAATAAGCAAAATGAAAAGATATTAAGGTGTACTTCATTTTATCTGCAACTAAAATTGGGTGGCATAACGAATCAATACTGTTTAATAATACTCTAAACTCAACCCATCACATAACTAATCCTCAGCAGAGAGGTAAAGCAGTCTACAGTTTCCACTGGACTACAAAGTCCAGAAGCTGTGATGTGTTGTGTTCAAGGATTTACCCGTTTGAGCAGGTGCAGCTCAGGAAGCATTGTGGGAGCCATCAGTTCTACTGTCGTCTCGTCGTACCATTTGGTCTCCTGAAACAAGAAGAAATGACATCATTACAGCATGCACAAGAACAAAGGGACATGTAGGCAGTTTCACACTCACAGCTTAAAGAGGACATATGTTTTTTGTGATTTTTTTGTTTATTTTTTATGTTATGATGTCAGATGTTAAATATGGTTAGAGTTCTAAAACCTGAGGTGAACATATGTAAAAATGTTCCCTGTAAGTCAAAAGCCAAGGCTTCAGCCTGTTCTGACGGCTTAGTTTGACAAGTCATCTCTACTTCCTCCTCGTGATGACATCCGATTGTGCACGCATGCCTACAAATGGCTGTCTGTTCTGTAGCCTTTGTTGCTAAGGTTGTTCCATGAGTAGTTCACGTTGTCCACTCTCATATTTCAGGTTTGAACATGTACGGACGCACTTTAGAAGTTTATATTTCAAATAAAACAAGAAAAAGAGCGAAATCCTACTACCATTGTTTATTTACGCAGCTTGCCAACCTGCTGGAGGTTTATAGAGGGGCAGTTTCAAGATGCTGGCCAATCAGAACAGAGTGGGCTCATCAGGAGGGGGGCTTAAAGACACAGGAGTTAAAACAACCTGTTTCAAACAGAGGCTGAACTGAGGGGCTGCATAAAGAACCAGTATAAGATAAAAAAAAGGTGTTTTTTTTTTTTTTTAAATGTAAGTCACGCAAAGATATTAATAACATAGACACGCCCCCTTTATAGTTAAATCTGTTAAAGCTGTTAACAGCTGCATAGAAGTGTAACAATATCTGGGTATTTCTCATATAGCAATTAAAGAGGTTATTATTTGAGACTCTTGGGGGACGACACTTACCAAATATTGAGGTGAATTGTATCTACGAAGGCTTTTTTCATATTTAAATTGGAAAAAATTTATTTAATTAGAATTTGATTTATATACACCCATATAATAAGCA